>CAUYQG010244070.1:0-14905 GCA_963574415.1 Tarsius wallacei
GTGCCTTGGGAGGCTGAGGTGAGTGGATTGCCTGAGCCGGCGGGTTCGAGACCCGCCTGGGCAAGCGAGACCTCATCTCTACAATAAATCAAAAAATTAGGCGGGCGTGGTAGCGCGCCTGTAGTTCCAGCTACTTGGAAGGCTGAGGCAGAAGGATGGCCGGAGCCCAGCAGGTCGAGGCTGCGGTGGCCGGGAGAGGCCACTGCACTCCAGGCGACAGAGTGAGACTCCAACTCAAAAAAAAAAAAAAAAGATTGTATGCCAACTGGCTGTTTCATTCCACCATATTGATTGTTCCATAAAGCCCACAAGTTCAATGTCTGAATATATTTTCCCAAGCCTCTTCTGCTTAATGTGTTTTTTAACTCATTGAGTGGCATAGTTATCCAACAAAACCTTATTCCCAATACTTTCTTCTTCTTTAATATACTTTAAAATTATTTTGTGTACTTGTAATTATGCCACTCTTTCTACTTATACTATCATTTATTTATTCTTATGTCTTTTTATCAAACCTCCTAGTGATTTATCCATTTTATTAATGTCTTCAAAGAACCAAATTTGTATATTTTGAAAAAATTGTATAATTATTTTGCATTTTATTGATTCTGCTGTTAGTTTTATTATGTCCTTCATTTTTTTTCTAAGACTTTTGTCTTACTTTTTTCAGTTGCACACTTAGTTCATTCATATTTGGCTTTTATTTTTTATACACAAACAATAAGTAAATTTCCTTGTGAGTAAAAGCTTTAAAATGCAGTAGTTTTGCTAGCATTCAGTTATAACATTTTTTAGAATAATATATGAATTATGTAGAAGTGTGTGTATAACAACATTTTTGTTATTAATAGTCTGTTAATAAGAGAATATGGTCTATATATTGACCATATTTTGAAATTTGTCAAAACCTACATCATGACTCAGTGCACAATTTTTGCAAATCCTTCAGGTGTTGGAGATAAACTCATATTCTCTTATTCTTGAGTTAAGGGTTCCAGATAAGTCTATTAAGACACTTAATATTTTTCTAATTTTTAATATTTTTTACTGATTACCTTTTCTAATTTATCTGTCAAGAACTAAGAAATTCATGTTAAATTTGCCACAAGAATAAAGTATTTACTAACTTATCTCCGTAGCTTTATCAACATTTTATTTATTTATTTTGAGATAGTTTTATTAGGAGCACAAAAATATAGAATTGTTGGAAGATCTTGATAAATTTAGTCTTTTATCATCATCTGATAGCAATTATGTCCCTAAACATGCTTTCAATCTTAAGGTATATTTTTCTTTTATTAAAACAGTTATATCAACTTTCTCTTAAGTTAGTATTTGTTTTGTATATATTTTCCATTATTTTACATTATGGCTTTCCATATTTTTAATTTGTATCCATGTCTCTATATATAGCCTATAGCAGCACTTTAAAACTCCAATCTGATAATCTCTGTCTCTTATTTATTGAACACAATGAATTTATTAACTTTTGTGGTTATAGCGCATTGGTTGTGTTTCTATTTTGTTAATTTTGAATTTATATTTGTCTACCTATTGCCATGAGTCTTACTATTTTAAAACTTCTGTTAATGTGCTTACCTGGTTCCATTATTTTCTTTCTTTATCTTTTGAATTTATATACCTTTGAAATTTTACCATGCAAACTTAGTTTTATTAAGTCTCGAATTAAACAATATCTTAATCTTTATTAATATTAGTTTAAGAACCATAGAACTAAAATTAGATCACTTTGCTCCTGACTTGCATAACATGCATACACCGTGCTTTGGTTTGATTTTTCTTCTTCTTTAAATATGTTCTTTAGAATTTTCTTTAGTTAAACTCTTTGTGGTAACATCTAACTTTTGTTCATCTTCACAAGGCTTTATTTCACACTTTTTTCCAATATTGATTTTGCTAGGGACACTATTCTAAGTTAGCAGTCATTTTCCCTCAATACCTTCTTGCTACTACTTTTTTGGCTTTCAATGTTGTTTTGTTTATTCATTTGCTTTTCATTTGTTGGTTATTTTATTTTAGGATTAAAGAATAATTATATTTTACTTTTTAATTTTAAGACATTCCAATATAAGATTTACTAAAATAAGAAGTAAAAGGCAAACCGCTACAAGAGACAGTATTCACAGGAAAATGATGTGGAAGCAGAAACCCAGAATTTGTGTTCCTATTATGTCACTTCCAAGTTTTGTGACCTCAGGAAAACCACTAAGATCCTCAAGCCCCGGTGTCTTCCTTTTCCTTTTTTTTCCCTCTGCTCTCTACTTTATTCCCTTTCCCCTGTCTTCCTTTTTCAATTGAGCATAACATTATCCAAGAGGACAGAATGAGATAGCATATAAAAACAATTATGTTAGAGCCTAGTTTAGAGACATGCCCAAGAGATTATGCTAAATCAAGAAAAGCACACCTATTCATCTCTTACTTTAGGTCACAGTTATGAAACTGTATACAAGCTGCTAGTGTTGCCTGGATTCCAGAAAGTAGTCTGATTAGTTATGAATATTAGTAATCAAAATAGCTAATATTGTTGAACATTTACTGCATCTTTTAGACTGATTTTATAATTTTCTCTATGTCTGTATACCTCTGAAATTTCACAATGATAAGTTATAGCTTTGATTTCTTAATATTTATCCTGTGTGAGGAATATGCTTGTTCCTGGATTTGTGGATACATATTTTCATCAATATTAAAATATCTATAATTTCCTTAAGTGTTGCCTCTCGTCTATTATTTCCATCCGAGATGAATTATATGTATGTTAAAACTACTTACATTTCCCTTTATATCTTGCAACATCTCATTCATATTTTCCATCATTTTTCTCCTGCTTCCTATTGGCTACTTTTGAATATATTTTCTAGTTTCGAATTCTCTCTTTAGCTGTATTCATTCTGCTGTTTAATACAGTCAATCAAAGTTTTTACTTCAACCATTATATGCTTAATCTAAAAGTTATGTAATTTAAAATGAGTCTTTTTATTTCTAATAAACTCTTGACTAAGTACTATTAAGACAGCAGTTTTGATTTCATCATATCTCATAAACAATGTTCTTCTATATTCTGTGTCTGGCATTAACATCAACTGAAGGGTTCTTAGGTTAATTTCTTCTTTTTTCTTTATGATAACCCTCAGACATAAAAGCTTTTGCAATTACTTTTCCACATGCCTACAGCCAATATTACTGTTAAAATTGACACAATGTTCTGCCTGGATTACTTGAACAGTTCCCTAATTTTCTTCCTGCTCTCAAACTGGTTCACACCTAATCCATTTTTTCCATGTAGCTAGAAGTACAAGTCTAATTTATTTGCTGCTTAAAACCTCCAACGATCTTTCTTTCATATAAAAGTCCAATTATCTTGTCAAGGTTTTCTTTTATGGTCTTTGAATAAAGTGATCATTGCTTACACTCTGATCTGACTTCTTATTGCTGTCCCCTGCCCCTTTTCTCACATTCTACATTTCAGGCAATATAAACACTTTATCTTGTTTCTCTATGTCATATACTGTCTCCTCTGTAGACCCATGAGCATGTTATTTCCTCTTCCTGATACCCTCTTGCCTCACAGATCTTAAACCCCTGCTTATGACTAACTTCTACTGAGTTGCCTATTCATTCTCCTTGACTCCATTTAGATATAACTTCCTTTAGTAAATCTCTGAATTCCCTGCTAGATTAGGCAACCCTTCTAGATACTGCCATAGAACTCTATGCTACTTTTATTATAGAATTTACCACACTCTATTGCAATCACTCCTTGCTTGTTTGCATTCCCAACTAGACTGTATATCCATGAGAACAAGTATTGTCTACTTTGTTTATCATTGTGTTCCAGATATGCAGCCAAGTGCCTTGCATTTGGGTGCTCAACAAAATTTATTAAGTGAATGAGTAAGAGTAAAAATAGTTTTATTTAGTAAGAAAAGAGCTCAGAGCAAAAACAGAAACAAAATTGCCAGCTACCACACAGTCTTTAATTCTTACTTAAATAAAATCTGAAGTTCAATAAAGATTTCTTAAATAAATGCCTTGCATATAATAAAAGCTTAATATTTTATCAAGGAGATAAATAAATATTTACTGGTCACAACGAGTGATATTCTTGCACTATTCTAAATAAGCTTCCATAGCAAAAAAAGGAAATGATGACAGTACTTAGTTACTTGATGTATTGAAATACTTTTTCTTACCATTTAACTACAGCATAGACATTATTTTATCAGGTCCGTTTTCACGCAAATTATCCTAATTGATGTTTAAATCCTACTATTTTCAGTTTGTCACAGAGTCCAGCTTAACCACAGTTTCCCGCATGCTACACCACCCACTGTCTCTATCCATTTTGTCCTGTCAGAGGCAGATCAAGCAGCCTCTGAGTGTAATCACATCAAAATCGATTTTCATGGCTGAGAGAAAAATAATGGAAATTTCTCTAATGTAGTAAATGTATGTGTTCCTTTTGGTTAACCAAAATAGACTATACATCAGACCTGTCAAAATTAAGTTTTCTTGATTCAGTGCTCTTCCACCGACTTGTATACAAATTACAAAGGCATACTGTGGAGCTCCATGATGCAATCTTCCTGCTTCTCTGGACTGCTCCTGTATTTCTCTCAAATGAACAATATCACCAAGTTATTGAACTACAGGCCAAATACAGTCTGAATCCCCAAGCAACCTGCTCTGTGTTAGGCTGACACTTTAAACCTATTACTTCTTAGGTCAATATGTTCTCCCATTATGAGATGTTCCCAAGCAGTAACAATAGTAACATTTGAATGGCCTCTGAATCAAATTAAAATATCATCCTTTTGGACTCTTTTCAGGCCCTCACTTTTTTTTCTTTCTATAGTCATTTGGGCCAATGAATCACTTGCTTAAATATCAATGCTCATTTATCTGAAGCCATTCAAGGTGATCAACCATATTCGAATGATAAAATGTCAATGAGGTGGTCATTCTACCTATACTTTTTTATACAATGCTCTCTCAAAGTAGATATATCTTGAAAATACTTGCAGAATATCCTTTTTTGGCTTCTGGGTAAATAGAGTCAAAGTGATATGATGACGTTGGAAGTGAATTTTAACCTGATGTTTCAGATTAACTATTTACAATCCTTTAAGGACAGAAGTTCCTACTAAGCTTTGACTATCAAGCTATATGACAAATTATGGCTTATAATAATGATAATGTTTTTGTTTCTAAGGATAAAATAGGTTAAATATGTTTTTAAAAAACTGACCTGTGATATAACTCTAAAAATAAATAAACCATTAAGTTAGTAAATAAACCCTTTTTAAAATTTTATATTTATTTTTTAAATTGGAGTCTCACTCCATCATCCAGGCTGAAGTGCAGAGGCACGCTCACAGCCACCCCAGCGTCAACCTGCTGGACTCTGCAATCCTCTCATCTCAGCCTTCCAAGTAGCTGGAACTACAGGTGGGCGCTACTATGCCTGGCTAATTTTTTATTTATTGTAGAGACAAGGTCTCACCAAATTGCCCAGACTGGTCTCGAACCCACGGCCTCAGACAACCCACTCACCTCAGCCTCCCAAAGTGTTGGTGTTAGCAGGCTGAGCCACTGAGCCTAGCCCCATTAAAAAAAAAAAAAAAAAATGAGAAGACAGCCAGGCATTTACAACCAGCAAGAAATAAACCAAAAATGACTTCAAGTTTAGTACACTTAATGTATTATGCAGATATTACAGATTTTTTTTGGCCTAAAAAAAGTAAGAATAAGTATACACTTAAATGTGTATTATATTAAAAATGCCAAATGAATTCCAAAGAAACTTTAGACAATGTGGGCATTTCCATGAAAAATAAAGTACCACCCTCTTTTAAATCAAGGTTATTTTTTTAGTTCTGTTTTCTTCATTCAAAACTAATTCTTCTAAGGTTCAGATGAAAACAAAATCAATTTTTAGAGTTTGGTAGTCATGAACAGCAACGAGAAATTGATTTGCATGTAATAGAAACCTTGTTAAGAGTCAGATTCCAGTTTTAAACTTCTGGGATTTCTGAACATAGTATTATGGTAGCATATTTGAGCAACCAGTGATAGCATCCTCCAAATAATATTCAAATTTAGTGATTTTTACACAAATAATTTGGTTCTACAATTCATAATGTTCAATAAAACTTTTTAAAATAGCGGGAAATATAGTATAGCTGAAAATAAAAAACAACAACATTGAATTCAAAGTTATTTCAACCTAAGCATTGTGAATCTGGTCTCCCCAACAAATAAGTCTATCTTAGCAGTGAACTAACTCCTTTCAGCATTTCTTTTTAAATCTTAAAAAAGCCAATTTTTTGAGCTCTAATTCTATGTATGGCTAACAAAATATTTTTCATAGGCTTTTTATCTTTAAAAAAAGTTTGTTTTTTTGTTTGTTTTTTTACCATTCTTTAATGTCTGTTTGAGGCATTTAGGATTTTAAACACCTAATAGAAGAACTTTTATGGATATATGATAATTAACTATTGACTGAAATGAAATCTGAACTGATTTTGATAGCATTGTCCTTCAAAGATTGATGAAAATGTTGTAAAAAGGCCAACTTAACCAGGGTGATAAGAAATCTATTCATACCCCTTAACAAATTTTAATTCTAGACATTCCAGCTTCTGGGTGGCATGTCTGATGTGATGCACATTAGCATAATCAATAGAGAAATTGATCCAGTACAAAGATGAGAAGGAACAACTGACAGAAGAGAGTTTCCTTCTTGAAACACAGATTTAAAAAACATAATTTCTGGCTATATATAACAGGAGAAATTTCTTTTTCTGCCCAGAGTTGCATAATAAAAACTTTCCTTCAAAATCTGCACAATTTTAACTGGGCAGCATAATGAATTAATATGATAGACTCTCATTATAGTACAATTTATTATATCATAGATATCTTGGTGGTTGTGTATCTGTATATTTCTATATGTGTCCAAATCATACACTAGCATCCTGGTAATGCCTGGTTATACCAGCGTTATACCGTGTACATTATATGTGTTTAAAGCACTTAATAACGTTGTTAAGCGAACATTCACTCACTTACAAATATTTATTGAACATTTACTCTTTGTCAGAGTAAAGAGTGCTCTCATTTAAATTCCATATTAGTTTTACAATGGCAAGATTGTGGCATATTTATTCTATTTTGTTGCCTGAGTAGAAATTTCAGTTTTTTCTCTTACCTGCAAAATAAACATAGTCCTATTGGTCAAACGTTCTGTGACACACTTTCCACATCTGTAAGATGGAAATAATAACGCTAAAAGTCATGGAAGCTTTTCTGGCGATTAAATGAAATTATTTATTTAAGTATTTATTTATCCTGGCAAATCATAGGTGCTATACATGGTAATTGCTGGTATTTTTCTCACATTACATACTCTAAGCTGAGATTATAGGAGAAAAATATCTAGCTTGTGAATACATAGGTAATAAGTAGAGGAGTAGGGATTCATATGTTTGTTGGCTGCTTGTGTGTCTTCTTTTGAGATGTGTCTATACAGATCTTTTGCCCATGGGGATTGTTTAGTTTTTTCATATTGAGTTGGGTTCCTTGCAGATTCTGAATTTTGACTTCTTTTTTTGCTGTTTCCTTTTAGTGTGCCCAGTGTATATTTCCTTCTCTATGGCCACTCAGCCTCCCATGTGTAAGTGAGAATATGTGATTTTTGGTTTTTTGTTTCTGAGTTAGTTCACTTAGGATAATGTTCTCTGGATCCACCCATGTTGCTACAAAGGACAAGATTTTGTTCTTTCTTTTTTTTTTTTTTTTTGGCTGAACAGTATTGCATGGTGTGAATATACCACATTTTCTTTATCTAATCAATTATTGATGGACCCTTAGGTTGATGAACATATGAGTACAGGTGTCTTTTTATACACTGATCTCATTTCCTTTGAGTAGATCCCTAGTGGTGGAATTGCTGGGTCAAATGATAATTATATTTTTAATTCTTTGAGAAATCCTCATACTTTTCTTTTCCATAGGAATAGAACTAGTTTACAATTCCACCAAGAGTGTATGATTGTTCCCTTTTCTCTGCATCTGTGTCAACATCTCTTGTTCTTTCAATTTTTGATAATAGTCATTCTGATTGATATAAGATGATATCTCCTTGTGTTTTTAATATGCATTTAGTGATGTTGAGCACTTTTACATATGTTTGTTGGCTGCTTGTGTGTCTTCTTTTGAGATGTGTTTATATAGATCTTTTGCTCATGGGGATTGTTTAGTTTTTTCATATTGAGTTGGGTTCCTTGTAGATTCTGGATATTAGTCTTTTGTCGGAGACATAATTTACAAATATTTTCTCATGGATTTCTGTTCATTTTGTTGATCGTTTTCATTTGCTGTGCAGAAAATTGTTAGTTTAATTAGCTCCCATTTGTTTATTTTTGTTTGTTGCAATTCATTTTGTGCTCTTTGTCATAAATTCTTTGTCTAAGCTGATGTTCAGAAAAGTTTTCCTAGGGTTTTTTCTAAGATTTTTTAATAGTTTGAGGTCTTACATTTAACTCTCTGATTCATCTTAAGCTACTTTTTGTATATGGTGAGAGATAGGGGTCCATTTCATTCTTCTGAGTATGGCTAGCCATAATGAAAATTATGTTAGTTTCCAGCACCATTTATTAAATAAGGTGTCCTTTCCCTATTGGTTATTTTTGTCAGCTTTGTTGAAGATCAGGTGGTTGTAGGTATTTATTTCTGGGTTCTCTATTCTATTCCATTGATATATCTGTCTATTCTTGTGACAGTACCATGCTGTTCTAATTGCTATAAACTTAGATTATAATTTAAAGTCAGGCAGTGTGATGCCTCCATATTTATTGTTTATTCTTAGGATTGCTTTGGCTAATCTGGGCTCTTTTTGGTTTATTATAAACTTTAGATTTTTTTTCAAGTTCTATGAAAAATAATGCTGATATTTTTATAGAAATCGCATTGAATCTGTATAGATTACTTTGAGCAGTATGGTCATTTTAATATTATTGATTCTTCCAATCTATGATTGTCATCTACAATTTCTTACATCAATATTTTGTCATTTTACTTGTAGAGATCTTTCCCCTTCTTGGTTAATTGTATCTCTTGAGGTATTCTGCATGTGTGTATGTGTGTGCCTTTTGTAAATGATGCTGAGTTCTTCATTTGGTTCTCGGCTTCAGCATTATTTATGTATAGAAATGCTACTAATTTTTGTACATTGATTTTGTATGTTGAGATTTTACTGAAGCCATTTATTAGGTCTAGAAATCTCTTGGAGGAGTTTGTAAGGTTTTCTGAGTATACAATCATATCTTCAGCAAACAGAGATAGTTTGGTAAAGAGGAAGCTCTTTACCAATTTGAATGCCATTTATTTCTTTCTCTTGCTGGATTGCTTTTGCTAGGACTTCTAGTTTGATGTTGACTAGGAGTGGTGAGAATGGGTATCCTGTCTTGTTCCAGATCTGGGGAGGAATGTTTTCAACTTTTCTCCATTAAGTATGATGTTGGCTGTGGGTTTGTCATATATGACTCTAATTATTTTGAGATATGTTACTTCAATGCCTAGTTTGTTGAAGGTTTTTATCATGAAGGGACATTGGATTTTATCAAACACCTTTTCTGCATCTATTGAGTTGATTATTTATTTTTTGCTTTTAATTCTGTTTATGTGGTAAAGCACATTCATTGATTTGTGAATATGAAACCATACTTGCATTCTCAGGATCTTTTAAAACGTTATTCTTATTTTTATCAACATAATGCCTATGCAGCATCCTAAAAAGGTAAATAGTACAAGATTTAAAGCAAATGCAGTCTTCTTTCTCTTCTCTCCTAATTCCAGTAACATGTTGATATCTGTTTCTGAATGTATTATTTTCATTTTTTATCTTTCTATAATGAAATGCAGAAACTTAACATTAAATGTCCTCACCCTGTACTGTGCATTCTTTCATTCATATAGTATAATTATATCAAAATTGTTTAGATTAAGCAAATTTCAATGTTTGCATTATAGCTGTTAAGTAATTACTATTTACTCCTGAGTTAAGTCAAGTACTATATTTCAAATACCTTTCCTGTGCAATATTTTGTTTTGTTCCAGATTTAAATGATTTTTCTAAATTAATTTTTTGTTTCTATTATTTTTTTCTTAAACTCTTCAAAATGCTAAACTACTTTTGAATCCTTTTTCTTATCTAGTCAGACACAGTTTCCTCCATGCTTGCTGGAGGTACATTTCTAAAGTTCAACACTCTTCCTACTTCATTTTCAAGTGGCTGTGTCTTAGGCTTGCTAATCTGCTCTCATGCTGGGTTGCCCTTCTTCTCTCCTCATGGTGAACCCACTCTTTCTGAACTCCTGGCCTTCTCTCTTGGTTACCACCTTGTTTTCATAGAGCATATTCTGAGATGCTAGAAAGAGTTTTCTAAGAATATGTACCTGGGTGATAAGTACTGGGTAACATGGGTTTGAGCTGTGTGAGTTCACTTACATGCAGATTTTCTTCTGCCTCTGACACCCGATACAGTAAGACTAACCCTTCTTCTTCCTCCTACTACACCTACTCAACATGAAAACAAGGATGAAGAACTTTATGGTAATCCTCGTCCACTTAATGAATAGTAAATATATTTTCTCTTCCTCATTACTTTTTAATAGCTTTTTAAAATTTAACTTTATCGTAAGAGCACTGTATCTAATACACACAACACATAAAATATGTGGTAATCAATTGTTTATGCTACTAGTAAGGGTTCCAGTCAACAGTGGGTTATTAGTTATATGTGGATCCATGATTGACAAAAGGTTAGCACCCTCAACCCTCATATTGTTCAAGGGTCAACTATATAGTGCATACATGTAGCTCTGGCTACTTGGAAGGCTGAGGGAAGGATCGCCAAAGCCCAACAGGTCGACACTGGGATGGCTGTGAGTGTACCACAGCCCTCCAGCCTGGGCAGCAGAGTGAGACTCCAACCCCACTCCCAAAAAAGGGTCAACTATAGTTTGTAAGCCCACCTTTTAAAAAATATATTTCTTGTTCCCTCATATTTGATTGCTAGTTTGATTAAATATAAAATGCTTTGTTGAAAATATAACTTTTTCAGAATGTTGAAAGCATTACCCTATTATCATTGCCATTCTCTTTTCTTTATGTATGACCTGTTATTGTCTCCACAGAAGTATTTGGATTTTAATTGATTCTAGTTTGGGGCATTTTATCATGTTATTTCTTATTGTGGGTCTTTTTTCCTCTTTCTTTTCTTTTTATTTTCTCATTTTCCTGCATATAATTGGGTCTTCATTCTGATATATTTCCTTGCACTATCTCTTTGATAATTTATTCTTCTTAATTTTTTCCTGTTCTTTTAAAGTATGCATTATTTAGATAATGGATGTCCTAGACTTTCACTTATTATTTTTAAAAATCTCCCTTTTTTACTATTTTTTTCAAAATCTTGACCTTTTGGGGTCTACATGCTTAGATATTTCTAAGAAAATATTTCAATTAAATATATAAAGTTTTAATTAAAGCCATCTATCAAAGAGTTATTTATTGGTCTCTAATTATTCCCTCTTAATATCAGCTTGTTCTTATTTCAGAAATGAAATATCTTCTCATCCGTCCAAGGTTAAAAATTCAGGGGGATTTTTTTCCATTTGTGTCGAGAATTTTCTTGCTCTATGTTTGTTTTTGTTTATGGCAAACTCCCTCTAAATGTTACCTGTTTCAATATCTTTCTTTAATGCTAATACTTTCCATACATGCTTGGTGATTTATGACTACCCACTCACATTTCAAGTTAAAGCACTAAAGAAATGATTAGAAGCTCTGAGTGAGCAAGGCTTCACTGTAGAGTGATTAAGACAGGATCTTAACACTCTTTGCCTCCATCAACTCAAAAAAATTTTTCTGTTTGTCTTTCTTTCTGTACACTTTGTAGATCGATTACTTACTTAGTAATCATCTTCATATTTCCAGAGAAGAATCTTCCAATCCACTATCTACAAAAGATAGTACAAGGTAAAGGATGAAGAATAAGCCTCCAAAACAAAGTTCTGGTCGCTAACAAGGAGAAAAATGAGGGTTTTATTGTTAAATATGCAGACTTTAAAAATTCTCTATTTTTAATATTGTGCTTCTTATCTGCAAGACCTGGAGAATCTTGACTTTTTTTTTTTTGAGTTGGAGTCTTGTGCTGTCACCCAGGTTGGAATGCAGTGGCACACTCACAGCCACTGCATCCTAACCTACTGGACTCAGGCAATTCTCCCGCATCAGTCTTCCAAGAAGCTGAAACTACAGGCATGTGCCACCATGCTTGGCTAAGTTATTGATTTATGATAGAGATGAGATATTGGCAAGTTGGCCAGGCTGGTCTCAACTTGTGGGCTCAGGCAATCCTCTCACCTCTGCCTCCCAAAGTGCTGGGATTATAGGTGTGAACCACCGGGCACAGGTGGAATATTGACTTTAATTTCTCTGCATAACAAGCTTTATCCTGCTATGAGTGAAAAAGGTGGTTACCCAGATACACAGGGTAAAGAAAGATTCTATTGAATCCAACTGGTCCTTCCTCAAACTTTCAACAAATTCCAGAAACTTACAGAGAGCTTCTAAAGTAGCCAATGCCTTGATAGCTGAGCTTTCTAAGATTCTGCCATATGGGATTGCTTGCTTCTCATTTGGTATTTCCTCAATTGTAGGCAATTACCATGTTCCTTAATTCTCAGTTTTTTTCATATGTTAACATTTTTGAATGTGAGGAACTATATTACAGTCAATGACATTAATGGCAGATTGTATTTTTGAAAGATTAATACAAATTTTTTTCTATCCCATGTGTTTTTTATACATTGTTACCTTACTATATTTCCATAAGATATGAAAGGTAAGTCTTCTCTCACTGAACCTGGTGGAACATTTGTGATCGCCTTAACCACTAGTGTGGGGTGCAAGTGAGGTTATATAATTTGAAGATCTGTCAGAATGAGCAATATAGCTTCTGCCCAGATGTCTTTCTTGGGATCTTTGGGTTGATAGTTTAGCTACCATGCTGTGAGAAAGCTCAGGATACTTGTATAGGCCACATATAAGTGTCTAGGTCAACAGGCCCAGTTGAAGTCCTAGATGACAACTAGTATTACTCATCATCCATGTGAGTAAAGATTTGAGATGATCCTAGTCCCAGCCTTTATCTAATCACAGCTTCATGAGAAACTTTGCACACTTTTGTATACTGATGTCTCATTATAAATTGTACTTAATTATATAATTGCTTTTTATAATTCCAGCATCTATTCCTTTTTCATCTGGTAACAACAGTTCAATTTCCCTCATTGGCTATGGTCTTGGTGAACTGACAATCGTGTGTTTCAGCTCTCCCTTTGGTAAAGAGTAAATAAATGGTTAATGCTAGGCCATAAGTAAATTCTCTTCCAGAAATTTTTATATTGAGCTGAGCTACACAGAGTTTGAAAATTTTCACATTTCACTCATTCGAAGGATAGCACTTTGAAAAAACCACCCATTAATTCTTGTTGCCTAGATCTCTGGGATTGCTTTATATGTCCTTGCTGATATATGTTTGTTAAACTCTTTCTTTGAATCTCTGCACAATTCTATCTTCCTAATAAATTCCTCTTTTTGCTCAAATTAACCATACTTTCTTCTTGTTGCATGCAACCAACAAATCCTAATTGATATATTATTCTTCTGAGAATTTATTTCTAAGAAAAGGGCAAGCTCTATTTAAAGTAAACATAACTTGATATAAATGAGCTTAGTCTAACCAGTTTACTATTTTCCATAGTTTCCCTTCCGTATCCTTCCTCATTCTCAGAATAAGTTGTTCTTATGTATGTTATTCACTTTCCATTTCTTTGTGATTGTAGCAAATATAAATCTACATAAAGATGTGTTGAAAATACATGAAAGCAAACACTAAAATAGAATAAGGTGAAATGACTATAACTTGAAAGAAAAATTTGTTTCAAATAAGGTAACCAGATTTGCCTTCAGTGGACATTTACACACGTTAAATATATTTATCTTGTAACCTGGTTGGAGAATCTTCTGTAATTCATTAAATCAACCCATAATTTTAAATCCACACATCACTTGGATGCTTCCTCCTTCTACAAGAATTTAGTTGGCATAGTGGGAAACAGAAGCGAGTCCTTTGTGAGCTGTTGCTTAAATAAAACACAAGGGAGACATTCATATGATGAGCCTCTGAACACATTGCCAAATTATAATTATCCATAAACAAAGACCAGAAACCCAGAAAAGAATCTATTAGTGTTTCCATGCCTTCTTAAAACTCTTCCTTTGATTATTTCTATTGCTACTCAGAGTCACATTATTACCAGCTGATGGGGGGCACAGATGGCTTGGAATATAGAGGTTGGTTTCTGTCATGGCTTGCACTATTTCTTCATGTTCTTTTTTTAAAGGAGTTTTGGCAGAAATCAATTTTCTTTATTTCTTGGATAATTGTTCTACTTCTTGTTGTTGTTGTTGCTATTACTTAATTAGTCAAAATGTGATTATCTGTATAGAGCACTTGTCCGGCTTCCTTTGAACTCACAGTACCAAGCGACTGCTCTGTGTATTTCCTTTCTGCTCTTTGTTTGAAAAACACTCCAGGCCGGGCTCGGTGACTCAGCCTGTAATCCCGCACTTTGGGAGGCTGAGTGGATTGCCTGAGCCCGAGGGTTCGAGACCCACCTGGGCAACTTGGCGAGACCTCATCTCTACAATAGATCAAAAATTAGCCGGGCTTGGTAGTGCGCGCCTGTAGTTCCAGCTACTTGGAAGGCTGAGGCGGAAGGATCGCTGGAGCCCAGCAGGTCGAGGCTGC
>CAUYQG010244072.1:0-30182 GCA_963574415.1 Tarsius wallacei
GACCAGCTGGGCTCTGGCGATCCTTCCGCTTCAGCCTTACAAGTAGCTGGAAGTACAGGCGCGCACTACCACGCCCAGCTAATTTTTTGATTTATTGTAGAGATGAGGTCTTGCCAAGTTGCCCAGGCGGGTCTCGAACCCGCGGGCTCAGGCAATCCACTCACCTCAGCCTCCCAAAGCGCGGGATTACAGGCTGAGCTACCGGAGCCCGGCTTATCATCTCTTTATCATTGATAAAAAACAAAACTGCTTAATCATGTTAATGTTTGAAATAAAGTTTTTGCTCTTCCATGAAATTTTAGCAAGATTTGAGTCTATAAATGTTAATTGATATTCTATAAAATACAAATATTATGACACTTCATTCTTTATGCTTCGTATTAAAATCTCCTCCCCTCTAGTCCACCACCTGAGGGCATGAGATACTAATGTCTGGCAACCTCAAGATCTAAGACTCATGTGATTCCACCTATCCTGCTGCTGTCCATCACCTGACGTCAGTAACTGCGCTTACCTGCCCCTTCGTAATGATGTGGAGCAGACCACCACCCAATTACCTTAATGACCTTCCCCCACCAAGGAAAATGGTTAAAAGAACTCAATCACCAGCAGCCATTTGACCACTGTCTTGCTAGATTCTGGTGTAGCCACATGCTCCTTGAGCTATTGCTGTCGCCATACTTCCTGGCTTTGGTCCCCTCCCCTATCTTGGGGAGGTGAATCTTCTCTATCTCTCTATTTCTCTCTAATTTAATTTTAAGTAAACTATATTTTCTAATCTAAAAAAATGTTTTTACCTCGGCAAAACATTTGGAAAAAGTTTTATTTGTACCATTTGTACTTTTGTATTCCAAAGTTATGTTTTCATGAAGAAGGTTACTTATAGTCTAGGTGAACGGATAATGCACACAACAACTTGCCTCCTTCCACCTTAGATCTTTTCCAGACCATTGTTGGAGGAATTATTGTTGGAGCAGCTGCATGTGTGGCAGATATTCTCAAAGTTGTTAATGTTTCAGGTGAAATAAAAACATGACAGAACTGAGGACACCATACACTTAAATGAATAAATTTTCATTCCACCCGGCTAATCCTAATTAATTTAAGAAATCTGGAATGATTTTATGATACATCTTGTTTCTGTTTCTCTATGAGGGAATTTCTATTTGTGTATATATTATGTGTCAGAAGTAATGCCACAGGTTTGCATAGTATTATTTCATGTAATGAAGTGATCTAACTTATGCATTCTATTTTGAATACATATCAATTCTATCTCTTATCATTGTTTCTATGCTTTAAATTTCAAATTAGACCTTTATCAAGTATACTATCTGGTAGATAATGCTACTTGATGTCTCTCAATACAACTGAATAGGACCATTTTGATAAGGAAGCCTAATTAGGTTGAAATGTGTCTGGCACAAGGAAGCCTTACTTACATCCATGTCCACATGTTCTAGTGAACTCCAAACTCTGCATGGTAATGGTAAGAGTGGTGATAAGTAACTTGAATTTCCAGTACAAAATTCAACATTTTTATCCAGTTTCTCCTATCCAACTGTACATTTGTATTTTTTATATTAATAAAATTCCAAAGTCAACTGAAGCAAACTCTCTAATTGAGGGGCCAAAACATACATATTTAAAGACTTTTTCACAGATGATAGTGTGTGGAAAGTGTTAAAAAACCACTATTCTGGTTCTATGAATAGTTGGTATGTATGCACATAGCAAATAGCATGCAGTATAAAATACGGATATTTTCAGAAGAAAATGGATTAATATTTTAATTCAGAATACATACAATTTTATTTTTCTACCAACAATATCAATGATTATAAAATCCTGCTTGATTTTTCTGATGTTTCTTTATTATACTATATGGAATACAAAAGTACAAATAGTACAAATAAAACTTTTTCCAAAAGTTCCACAAATCAACTTGGTTCCTGAGCAGAAATGGTTCAATTTCCACCAACTGTGTCTATTTCTATACTAAAAGCTTTTTTGGGGGGGAGGGCGAATAAATGCCTAGTCTGTGAATACATGCCTAGACTTTTCCTAATCTCACCACCTTGAATCTATGGGCCATATGACATCTATCTACCAATGAAAGGTAAATAAAATAAATAAGTGCCACTTATGGCCCAGAGTGATTAATCAAGGGGTATGCTTTCTGTCTTCTTCTTTCCCATCTGTGATCAGACACAGAGGTCCCAGGTGACTGCAGCCTTATGGGTGAAAAAAACATGGATCCCTAAATCCCACGAAGAAGACCCTCAGAACAGGACAGCCATTTAGATTTTAACTGAGCAAGAAATAAACTATCCATTTAAACAACCAAGATTTGGGGATTTATCTTTTGTTTTGTTTTGTTTTGTTTTTGTTTTTGTTTTTGTTTTTTGAGTCGGAGTCTCACTCCGTCGCCCAGACTGGAGTGCAGTGGCCGCTTCCGGCCACCGCAGCCTTGACCTGCTGGGCTCCGGCGATCCTTCCACTCAGCCTTCCAAGTAGCTGGAACTACAGGCGCACACTACCATGCCCGGCTAATTTTTTGATTTATTACGGAGATGAGGTCTTGCTTGCCCAGGCAGGTCACAAACCCGCGGGCTCAGGCAATCCACTCACCTCAGTCATCCAAGGCACGGGATTACAGGCTGAGCCACCGAGCCCGGCATATTTTAATTTTAATTAATTAAAATTTAATTAATATAAGTAACTTCTCAGAGGCTCTGCTGCTTAAAGAATACCAGAAGTTACAGGCTTGAGTCTGCTAATAATGAGCACTTGATGTTTAATAAATACCTACATCTCCCAACTTCTGATTTTTCTTATTTCTTAAATGAGGAGGTTGGGGTTAGTTGATCCTTAAGGAAACAAGTACCTATGATTCTAACTTTACTATTAATAAATATGCTATTGCTCCACATAGTGTTTTTTAAAATTTATTTTTAAAGTGCTTGCTTAGGACACTTGTCTCTCTAATAGTAAACATTAAGAGTTTTATGATTTACAAATTTAAATGTGTCTGTGTATTGTTGATTTTGTGTATTTTCATCATATTCTTTCTCAGTTTTATCTTTGTGAATTCAAGAGTACTTTTTCCCTAGGGATTTAAATGTCTATGAAACATGATTTCACAATGAATCTTGTTTTTTTTTGTGAGTTAGTGTCTCACAGCTTTGATCTCCTGTACTCAGGTGATCCTTTTGCCTCAGCCTTCCAAGTAGCTGGAACCACAGGCACAAGCCACCACTCCCGGCTAATTTTTTGATTTATTGTAAAGACAAGGTCTTGTCGTGTTGTGCAGGCTGGTGTAGAACCCCTGAGCTCAGGAAATCCTCTCCTCTCCACCTTCCAAAGTGCTGGGATTACAGGCGTGAGCCACTGCGTCGGGCTTACAATGAATCTTATTAATCATAACTTAGTCTTTCTTTCAGATTTCTTCAGCTGCATCTTTGCTGCCTATCTTCTTCCCTTCTCCTTTGCGATATGTCTTTGATGCTTTCATTTGTTTTACTTTTTCTTCCCCCTTAGTTTGAAGCTGCGTGGGCATTAACTAATATAGCATCTGGAACTTTTCTGCATACCAAGGTTGTAATTGAAACTGGGGCCGTTCCAATTTTTATCAAACTTCTTAATTCTAAACATGAAGATGTTCAGGAACAGGTAAGTTTCTAGGTTGTATTGTTATATATACTAGAATTTAATTTTCTTTTGAAAATCCATTTGTGATTATGATTTATATAGATCATGTTTTGTGTCTAATTGTCTGTATATATCATTTGGTAAAATACAGTAGTTTTTTTGCACAGGGTGTTAAATTAGAGAAAGGTTGAACTGTTCATTTGTAATCTTGAGTTCTGTATGAGTGTGATGTCAGCTATAATAGGAACTACTATTTGTAAAAAAGCATTGTGAAATTTAGAAACGTTAGTAACTTACTTAAAGCCATAATGAATGGCCGAACCAGGTTTAAAACATGGACTCATTTGACTCCTTGTTCTCTGCATGTATGTGGGTTATTTTGTTGTGTCTTTTTAAAATAATCATACTACTTAGACTAGAAACATTTTTTAATAAAGTTTGTGAATAGATGTTCAAAGTTTTAAGAGGGGAAGTTTAATCACATGTAATTGCACCATCTACATAAAATCAAGTAATTTAGCATTTCTGTTTTGCTTCATTTTTATGTACATTAATCTGTTGCTCTTTATACCATCCCATTCACTGCTTTGTTTTATATCATTTTTTTCTTAGTTAACACTAATATTGGGAGCTATTTCTTAAGGCATTAGTTATTCTTCCAAGAAAATTTTACTGATTATTAAATATCCACTCAGATATGTACCATAATCTGTTATTTGTTTCTCAGTTGTTGTACATTCTGGTTATTTCTTATTAATGTTGTTAATAACATTGTGATGAACGTCGTTATATGTCATCAGTCTTTATATACCTGCTGATTATTTTATTAGGGAAAATGACTTATCCTGTCAAAAGATAAAAATTTTGAAATTCTTACTATGTATTTCAAAGTTGCCCTCCAAAAATGTTATACTAATTAATATCTCCACCAGTAGAATATTATACTTCACAGAATGGAAAATGTATTTAAAACAAACAAACTTAGGTCTAGAGTAGATGTTAAAAATGTTAATTCAAGTTTTAAACATTAAAATAAAACTTTCCCAGTTGAAAAATAGCATGTTTGCTTTTGTATTTACATGAAACATTTGGTTGTTTTTTTAAGTTGGAGTCTCACTCTGTCACCCAGGCTGGAGTGCAGTGGCATGTTCATGGCCACCACAGCCTTGACTTCCTGGGCTCAGGTGATCCTTCCACCTTAGCCTTCCAAGCGACTGAAATCACAGGCATACCCTACCACTCCCGGTTAATTTTTTGACATATTGTAGAGATGAGATCTCGCCAGGTCCAGGCTGTTATCAAACCCCTGGGTTCAGGCAATCCTCTTGCCTCAGCCTCCCAAAGTACTGGGATTACCGGTGTTAGCCACCACATATGGCTCTTACATGAAAAATCTGAAATGAGAATGCAGTAAAATAATTTGCATTTGTGTAATTCCTCATCTAGTTGAAATTTAGCAAGTGAATAATTTGATATTTTACTGCTACTTATTTAAAAAATTATAATGAACCCCAGCTAATCTTATACTTACATTCAGGGATCAGTCCAAGCTAATTTTGTATTAGTGATGACCTCACTTTTCTGTGCTTTGTCTCGTTCCCTTCTTATCTTACAAGTCAGTCCCTTCCTAGTGAGTGGATTCCTTGGTACTGGAGCAAACCTCTGTATCAACGCAGTCACGCATCGCTTAGTGATGGGGATGTATTTTGAGAAGCACATAGTTTTGTCATTTTGCAAATGCCATAGGGTACGCTTGCACAGATTTAGATGGCTTAAAGTATAGCTTATGACTCCAGGCTACAACCTCCATAGCATGTTACTGTGCTGAATGCTGCAGGCAGTTGTAATGCAGTGGTAAGTATTTGTGTATCTACACATCTAGACTAGAAAGGTACAGCAAATATATGGTGTTATGATTTTATGGGACCACCATCATGTAAGAAGTCTCTCACTGGCCAAAATGTCATCATGCAGCACATGCCTTAATTGGAAAATTTTCTAAATAGATGTCTCTCCATGTGGATTTAGAGTAGACAGACTATACACTTTGCTGAACGGCATAGATCTTTCACTAGTATGCAAGGAAAACGTTTAAGATGTCCTTTCAATTTAATTAAAAATATTAAGTTGTATTTTAAAAGTTTTTGTTTCTTACTGCTCTACTTTTTTTAAAACATGTTGAAAACTGTTGCTTTGTTCATTCTGTATTAAAATCTCATTCTTCAGTGAACATCTTATTTAAGATACTGTCTTAAGAGAATTTTTTTTTGCTTATTTTTATAAGGCTGTTTGGGCACTTGGTAATATTGCCGGTGACAATGCAGAATGCAGAGATTTTGTTTTGAATTGTGAAATACTTCCACCTCTTTTAGAGTAAGTACTTTAATATCATAGTTAAGTATATATCACAAACTATATATTCCGCTATATTTCAACATACATAATTAAGTTCTTCAGTGATGCTTTCAGATTTGGCTTATGGCTAGCCATGCCTGCAGTAGCTTGAAAGTAGATAAAATTAAGAGAAAATTTCAAATTGTATCCTATCTATGTCTTTTATGTTCTCTGAAACCATACTTAACAGTTTTTATTGCTTACTTGATGCTTATTGAGCTAAAATAATTAGTTTACAAAATGAGGATATATAGTAGTTTATAATACAATAATTTTTCTTTTCGAGCCGGGGTCTTACTCTGTCTCTCAGGTTGGAGTGCAGTGGCACGATCAGAGCTCACTGCAGCCTTGAACTTCTGGGTTGAGGCTATCTTCCCACTTCAACCTCCCTAGTAGCTGGGACTGTAAGTGTACACCACCATGCCCAGCTAATTTTTTTGATTTTCTTGTGGAAATGAGGTCTTGCTATGTTGCCCAGGCTGGTCTCAAACCCCAGGGCTCAAGTGATCCTCCTCAAAGTGCTGGGATTACAGGCGTGAGCCACTGAATCCGGCCATAGTACAATAAAATTTAAATGTTGCAGGGAATCTAGCACTTGAACAGATGGTGTATTTAGGATGTCAGTAGGTTTTTATCTTTTAAAATATATTCAGAGAACAAAGATTTTAAAAGGTTTTTCTTTTAGGATTAGAATTTTACTTAAAGTGACTTATCTAATGGATTTTTCAACTACTTTACGCAATTTTAAATATAATATTTAAATTATATTTAATTTACAAATTAAATATAAATATAATATAAAGCTCTTTCTAGAAATGACATAAAATTATTGGAAAGACAGTTTTGTTTATATATGTTGTTTATCATTCACTGAGAGGATCTTTATTTAAGCTAAATGCCAGTGGCAAGCAGTGGGGGAAAAAAAACAACTGATCGAGAAGATGGTTAGAAGAAAAAATTTTACTCTTATCATTTCTAAGCCATTCTCCATCCTCTTCAGCTATGAAACGGAATAGGCACAATACAGTTCTGGACACTAATTTGCAAAAGACATTTTATTCCTTTAGAGAAAGTAACTTTCTGAGGGCAAAAATGATTCATTGGCATGAATTTATTTAACCGATATTTATTGAGTATGTGCTGAGCCACTTGCCACAATTTTATTTACTATGGGCTTATTCAAAGTTAATGTCCCATAGAATTTGAGATTGTATCTAAAGTATAAAAGAAAATACTTAAAGTTCATTTTAATTTTGAAGTCTGTACTATTAAAAGCATCTTTTAAAGTTGCAATTTAAGAGTTTTCTGACCTTATTTATAGGATTTGTAGATTAACTTTTTTTTGTCTCTAGGTCATTTTATTATTTATTACTATCTCAAATTGGTGGTGGTTTATGAGGTAATATGCATTTCTTAGGTTTAATCTTGTTCGTTGTCTTAAGGAGCTTTTTAATCA
This sequence comes from Tarsius wallacei, assembly GCA_963574415.1. Classification (NCBI taxonomy): domain Eukaryota; kingdom Metazoa; phylum Chordata; class Mammalia; order Primates; family Tarsiidae; genus Tarsius; species Tarsius wallacei. The sequence goes on from CAUYQG010244072.1 coordinate 7,502, forward strand.
TGACTGAAGAAACTAAACTAAAATATAAAACTATTGTAGGACAAATAGTACCCAGCTATTGTAGTACTAGCTACAAAAATAATAAGTTTCAGAAAACAGTATTATAAAGTTGGAACGTTTCAGAATTTTATTATAAAATTTCATCTTACAAAGTTTCTAAGTTTTACTTTAAAAATGGAGAAAGGTAATACAAGGAAATTAAGTTAGCTACCAGATGTTCTCACTTTAGTTGTGTGAAAGGAAAAAATTATTAGCTTAAAAAATGACTAGATTATCTGTTGTTCACATTGAAATTAACATTTAGCTAATGCTTAAGTAAACATAAAATTTTTATTAATATTCTATTCAATTTGAGTGGTTTTATTTCATTACTAATTTGTTTGATTCTCAGTAAATGTAAGTATTTTACTACTGTAGACTATATCCTGATACAACTTTGTTGTTTTAATTTAACTCAACTTTATTTTATAACATATCTGGACAAGAAAAGATTTATACTTTCTCATAATAATCCTATTAATATGAAAAAGAACAATTATATACAACAGAGGTTGGCCATCTTCAGCCATCAGTCCAAATTTGGTTTGCTCCATGTTTTAGTAAGTTAAGTTTTAATGAAACACAGACACATCAATTTGCTTACTTAAAGTCTTTGGTTGCTTTCATACTAAGTCAGCAGATTTGAGGAGTTGCCAATAGAGGGCCTGTAAAACCTAAAATATTTACTGAAAAATATTTGTCAACTACTGGTATACAAAATCAGTATAACTATTTTGTTTCTAAATGAGTTGTATTTTTAGGAGGTTTCAAGTCTATTCATAGGAAAATGTTTAGAACAGAGCTTTTTAAAAATGTAGAAAAATAAGCTGGGTATGGTGTCTCATGCCTGTAATCTCAGCACTTGGGGATGTGGGGGCAAGAGGATTACCTGAGCTCAAGGATTTGAGCCCAGCCTGAGCAACATGGTGAAAACTCATCTCTACAGTAAGTAAAAAAATCAGTCGGGCATGGTGGCACGCACCTGTAGTTCCAGCTACTTGGCAGGCTCAGGTAATCCTTTTGCTGTAGATTGAGCCTATGGTGGCCGTGAGTGTGTCAGTGCACTCCAGCCTGCGTGACAGTGAGACTCCAACTCCATAAATAAATAAATAAGAAAAATACATATAAATGTTACCATTTTAAACTGTAGAATTTAGTGACACTGAGTAAATTTGCAGTATTGTGCAACTATTATCACTGGCTAGTTTCAGAACTTTTTTACCACCTCAAGCAGAAACCCAATACTCATTAAGCAGCCACATCCCATTTTCCCCTCACCCCAGCTGTTGGAAACCACAAATCTGCTTATCTCTATGACTTTGCTTATACACGTCACATCAGTGGAATCATACAACGTACAACCTTTTATGTCTGACTTCTTTTTCTTAGCATGAAGTTTTCAAGACTCAGTACATCATTTCTTTTTTTTTTTTTTGAATCGGAGTCTCACTCTGTCGCCCAGACTGGAGTGCAGTGGCATGCGCCCGGCCACTGCAGCCTCAACCTGCTGGGCTCCAGCGATCCTTCTGCCTCAGCCTTCCATGTAGCTGGAACTACAGGCGCGCGCTACCACACCCGGCTAATTTTTTGATTTATTGTAGAGACGAGTTGCCCGGGTGGTTCCCGAACCCGTGGGCTGAGGCAATCCACTTGCCTTGGCCTCCCGAAGTGCTGGGATTACAGGCTGAGCCACCGAACCCGTCCTTACATCGTTTCTTTTTATGACTGAATAATATTCCATTGGATGGATGTACCACATTGTTCATCCATTCATCAGTAGATGAACATTGGGGTTGTTTCTACCTTTTGACTACTGTGAATAGTGCTATTATGAACATTTATGTACAAGTTTATTTTTTAGTTTTTATTTTATTTTATTTATTTTTTGAGTTGGAGTCTCACTGTCACCCAGACTGGAGTGCAGTGGCCGCTCCCAGCCACTGCAGCCTCGACCTACTGGGCTCCGGCGATCCTTCTGCCACAGCCTTCCAAGTAGCTGGAACTACAGGCGCGCGCTACCACACCCAGCTAATTTTTTTGATTTATTGTAGAGATGAGGTCTCACCAAGCTGCCCAGGCGGGTCTCGAACCCGCAGGCTCAGGCAATCACTCACATCAGCCTCCCAAAGTACGGGATTACAGGCTGAGCCACTGAGCCCGGCTATGTACAAGTTTTGTTAAATACTGGTTATCAATTCTTATGGATATATAAATACCCAGCAGTGGAATTTGCCAGGCATATATATGATAAATCTATCTTTAACTTTTTAGGAAGTACCAAACTTTTTTCCACAGCAGCTGTACCATTTTATATTCCCACCAGCAATGCATGTGGGTTCCAACTTATATATATTACCATCGACATTTCTTATTATACATTATTCTGATTTTGAATCATCTTAGTGGGTGAATGTGACTTTCTGCAAAAGGCCATTTTCATTTTGATAGGGGTTGCATTGACTGGAGGTCACTTTTAGGAGTATTGCCATATTAACAATATCAAGTCTTCTAATCCATAAACATGGGATATCTTCTAATTTATTTAGATTTTCTTTGATTTTTAACAGTATTTTGTAGTTTTTAGTATACAGGTCTTAAGCTTCTGTGGTTAAATATATTTTAAAGTGTTTTATTCTTTTTGATCTTCTGGAATGGAATTGTTTTCTTAGTTTCTTTTTTGACTTGTTTGTTGGTAGTGTCTGAAGAAATACAACTGATTTTTGTGTTGATCTTGTATCCTGCAACTTTTGTTGAATTCATTTATTAGCACTAATAGTTTTTTTGTGGATTATTTTGGATTTCTATATATAAGAGTATGTTATCTGTGAATATAGATAGTTTCAATGCTGAGTGCAGTGGCACATACCTGTAGTGCCAGCTCCTTGGGAGACTGAGGCAGGAGGATGACTTGAAGCCAGGAATTCGAGGCCATGATGCACTATGATTGTGCCTGTGAATAGCCATTGCACTCTGATTTCGGCAACATAGCAAGACCTTATCTCTAAAAAAAATAAAGTTTTTAAGATAGTTTTACTACTTGTTTTTCAATTTGGATGTCTTTTATTTATCTGTCTTGCATAATTTCTCTAGCTAGAACTTCCAGTACAATGTTACATGAAAGTGTAAGAAAATGTATATTATTATCTTCTTTCCTATCTTGGAGTGAAAACTAACTCTTTTACCATTGAGTATGATGTTAGTTGTGGGCTTTTCATAAATGCCCTTTGTCATGTTGAGGTAGTTTCCTTCTATTTCCAGCTTGTTCAGTGTTTTTTAACATGAAAGAGTGTTGAGTTCTTTAAATACTTTTTTTTTTGCATCACATGAGATGATAACTTGTTTTTTCTCCCTTCATTCTATTAATGTGATTTATTGATATTTGTATATTGAACCTTCCTTGTATTTCTTAGATAAATCTTATGTGGTCATGGTATATAATCTTTTTAATGTGCTGCTAGATTCAGTTTCCTAGAAATTTGTAGAGGATTTTTGCATATATATGTAAGGAATATTGATTGGTGCTTTTGTTTTGATGTCTTTGGTTTTGGTATCAGAGTAATGCTGTCTCATAGAATTGGTTAAGAAGTATTCTGTTATTTTTTGGAAGAGTTTGAGGATTTAATTATTTTATTTATTTATTTGCTTGTTTTTTGAGTCAGGTTCTCCCCCTGTCACCCAGGCTGGAGTGCAGTGGCACGATCATGGCTCACTACATCCCTGACCTCATGGGCCTAGGTGTTCATCCTGCCTCAGCCTCCTGAATAGCTGGGACTAGATGCGTGCCAGCACACTTGGCTAATTTTTTGATATTTTGAAGAGATGAAGTCTTGCTGTGTTTCCTAGGCTGATCTCGAACTCCTGGGCTCAAGCAGTCCTACTGCTTGGGCCTCCCTAAATGCTGGAATTATAGGTGTGAGCCACTGTGCCCGGCTTGAGGATTTAATTCTTTGCAAATGTTTGGTAGAATTAACTGGTGAAGTCATCTGATGCTAGACTTTTCTTTTTTGGGAAGTTTTTGATTAATGATTCAATATCTTGTCATATTTCTACTTAGATTTTCTGTTCTTTCTTGAGTCAGTTTGGTAATTTGTGTGTTTTTAAGAAACTTTTTATTTCTTCTAGCTTATCCAATTTGTTGACTTTCAACTGTTCATGGTATTCTCATAGAATTATTCTCATTGCTGAAGTGTTGGTGGTAATGTCCCCACTTTCATTCCTAATTATGGTAATTTCAGTCTTTTTTCCAAGATTTGTTAATTTTTTGTTTTGTCAGAAAACTCCCTTTTGATTTAATGCATTTTCTCTAGTTTTTTCTGTTCTCTGTTTTATCTCTGCTCTTTATTATTTCCTTCCTTCTGCCAGGATGGAGTTTTACTTTAATTTTTTGGTTTTCTAAGTGGAAGATTGGGTTGTTTACTTAACGTCTTTTTTACTGTGAGTGTACAGCTACAAATTTTCCTCTGAGCATTGGTTTCACTGCATCCCTTAAGTTTTGGCATGCTGTGTTCTTTGTTATATGTATTTTGGATTAAAATAAAATCTGGTTATTTAAGAGTGTATTGCTTAATTTACTCCTATTTGTGAATTTTCTGGTTTTCTTTCTATTATGAGTTTTAGTTTCATTCCATTGTGGTCAGAGAAGATATTTTGTATGATTTCACATTTTAAAAATGTATAGGATTTGCTTTGTGATTTAACATAGTGTATCCTGGAGAATGTTTCATGTGCACCTGAGAAAAACATATATTTGGTTGCTATTGATTGGAGTGTTGTATAAATGTCTGCTATATCTAGTTGACTTATAGTGTTGAAATCCTCTATTTTCTTGTTGATTATCTATCTAGATATTCTATCCACTACTGAAAGTAGCATGTTGAATTTTCAAATATTTATTGCACAGCTGTCACTTTTTCATTTCAGTTCTGTCAGGTTTTGCTGCATACATTTTGGGTCACTGTTGTTAGGTCACATAAGTTTATAAGTATTATATTTTCATGATAGATTGACTTTTTTGTCTTTTAAAACAACTATGATTTAAAGTTTATTTTGTCTGATATTAGTATAACTAGTCTGGCTCTTTGTTTCTATTTGCATGGAAAGTCTTTTTCCATTTTTTTCATTTTTAAGCTATTTATGTCTTTGAATCTAAAATCAGACATTTGTAGACAGCATCGTAGATGGATCATGGATCTTTTGGTTTGTTTACATATTTTGCTAGTTACTTTTAATTTGAGAGTTTAATAGTTTAATCTTTTTACATTTAGTATAACTACTGATTAAGGAAACCTGTGTTCTTTTGTTATTTGTTTTCTATATGTCATCTTTTTTCTTTGGGATATGTATAGTATTGATTCCTTTCTCATTTCCTTTCCTGTATATTTTTAAAGTTATTTTCTTAAATGGTTATTCTAGGTAATTCAGTTAACATCTTGAACTTACAGTCTTGTTTAAGTTACTAGCAGGCTAGCTTCAAAAATAACACAAAAACCTCTGCTTGTATGCACTTCTGTCCCACTCTTTTTAAGCTCTTACTGCCACAGATTACATTATTATACATTGTAGGTCCATTACCATAGGTTTATAATTATTCTTTTATGCTTTTGTCTTTTAAATTATTAGGAAGAAAAGAGGAGTTACAAACCCCAAATTTCATAATATTGGCTGCTGTAGTTACCTATGTAATTATATTTAGCAGTGTTCTTTATTTCTTTGGTTTATAGGTATTATTTATTCATTTCCGCATAAATAATTTCCTTTAGCTGTTCTTGTAAAGTAAACCTACAAGTGATTAACTTTCTTACCTTACTTACCTTACTTTCAGTTTTGATGGGTTGTCTTGCTGGATATAGAAACCTTGGTTGAGTGTTTTTTTCCCCCAGCGCTTTAAATATATCATCCCACTGCCTATGTTTTTCATGGCTTTTGATGAGACATCAGCTGTGGGTCTTACTGAGGAATCCTTGCACCCACTATGGATCATTTCTCTCCTTTTGCTCCTCAGATGCTCTCTTTAGCTTTTGACAATTTGATTATAATTTGTTTTGGTGTTCATCTCTTTGCGTTTGTTCTACTTAGATTTTATTTAGCTTCTTGGATATACAGATTAATTTTTTAAATCAACTTTGGGCATTTTTCAGTTATTAATTCTTCAGATATTCTTTTTTTGCTCCTTTTCTTCTGAGACTTCCTTTTCTTCTGAGACTTCCATTATGCGTATTGTGCTTGATGGTGTCCCACAGGTCTGTTAGATTCTGTTCATTTTTTTTTTTTTTTTTTTTTAAATTGGAGTCTCACTCTGTCGCCCAGACGAGTGCAGTGGCCGCTTCCAGCCACCGCAGCCTCGACCTGCTGGGCTCCGGCGATCCTTCTGCCTCAGCCTTCCAAGTAGCTGGAACTACAGGCGCGCGCTGCCACGCCCGGCTGATTTTTTGATTTATTGTAGAGATGAGGTCTCACCAAGTTGCCCAGGCGGGTTGCGAACCCGCAGGCTCAGGCAATTCGCTCACCTCAGCCTCCCAAAGGCGCGGGATTACAGGCTGAGCCACCGAGCCCAGCTGTTCATTTTTTAAAAATTATTTTTCTTTCTGCTCCTCAGAGTGGATCATTTCATTGACTTATCTTAGAGTCTGTGGATTCTTTCTTCTGCCTGCTCAATCTGCGGTCACACCCCTCTAATGAATTTTAAATTTTAGTTAATTATGCTTTCACTTCTATAATTTCTTTTTTAATTTTTTTTAATAGAAGAGAGTGAACCCACTCCTGCAGTTTCTTTTTATTTTTAATTTTATTTAACTTTTTATTGAGTTGGGATCTCACATTGTTGCTTATGCTGGAATGCAGTGGCATACTCCTGGCTACCACAGCCTCAACCTGCTGGACTCAGGCCATCCTTCCATCTCAGCCTTCTAATAGCTGGAACGACAGGTGCACACCACCATGCAAAGCTGATTTTAAAAAATTTATTGTAGAGATGAAGCCTCGCCAGGTTGGCCAGGCTGGTCTTGAACTCCTAGGCTCAGGCATCTTCTCACTTAAGCCTCCCAAAGTTCTGGGATTATAGGCATGAGCCTTTGTGTCCAGCTACCTCTATAATTTCTATCTAGTTTTTAAAATGATGTCTGTCTCCTTATGATAATTCTCTTTTTGTTGAGACATTATTCTTCAAGTTTCCTTTAGTTTTTTTGTCTATAGGTCCTTTAGCTCTTTTGAGCATATTTAAGATAAATTTAAAATCTTTGTATAGTAAATCAAGTGTCTGGTTCCTCAGGGACAGTTTCTTTCAATTTATATATTATTTGGTTAATGGGTCACATTTCTTAATTTCTTTCTTTGAATGCCTTATAATTTCTTATTGAAAGTTGAACATTTTGATTATCATAATATGGTAAATGGGGAAGTCAGTGTCTCCAGGTCTTTACAGACTGTCTCTAGGCTGAGCCATGCCTTCAGTGCCTAGCTTTTACTCCCTGCTTGTGCTGAGCCTAAATCCCAACCAGGGCTGGAAGCTTAAGGTCTTCTCAGATTTTGTCTGATGATGCACTCTGCCTTGGCATGTGTATGGTTTTTCAGATTGTCTAGTACATGTGGGCGCTTTCCAGAGCCCTCATTCATCAGAGTCTCTCACTCCTCAGCTTTCCACTCAGGGTTTCAGTGTGGTGTTTGCCTCAAGAATATCCTTTGTCACAGGCTTTAACATCTTGCTCATTTTCCTTGTGATGTTTTTAAGGAACATTTCTTATTTACATAGCCATATCTACTTTTCTAACCCGAGAAAATTCCCAGTTAGGAAAAACAAAGGTGAAGTCCCTTGCATCAGTTTTACAGGGAGTCAAAAGAGGCAAACACAATTCCCTGGAAACCAAATCTGTTTTGCACCCTCCGGAACCAGGAACCCACAGTGGGAACCCAAGGCGACCATCTCTAAGGCTGCTGTCATGTTGGGGTGAGCGTTGGGCAAACCAGAAAGCTTTCCTACCACTTTTTAGCCCCTTTCTGGTTTAAAGTTCTCTTAGTTGCCATAAACTCTTGATTATCTTTTGGAGTTCTGGTGAACTTGATCCTGACAGTGTTTTCAAGTTTTCTGCTGTTCTTGGGAGGGGTGGACCTCCAGAGTTCCCGTTTGTACCATTTTTGCTTATATCACTCTAAAACAGGGATTTTTTTTTACCCTAGGTACTCTGTACTTCTAGCAGGTTTGTGGAGGCCCTTAAGAGGTTAACAAACTTCTGAAATTGCATGCAAAATTTTGGTGTATGTGCTTTTTTCCTGAGGTAAGGGTCCATTATGGTCTCAGTGGGGTCCACAACTCTCTAAAGTTTCAAGAACTACTACTTTAGGGGATCTCCTATTTAAATACAAATAACTCAAACATAACATTCTGTTGAGAAGAAATCTGTAGAACTCCTTAGAAGACTGAGAAGAAAAATTCTTACTTTAGATACTCAATTTCTTAGGAGATACCAGACATCAAACCACATCGAAAATCCCAAGACATGCACAGTGTGTTAAAAATACATAGAACTTCCCTTGTCAATAGGCAATCTTTAATTATATCCTGTATTTCTTGCTTTCTGAATTTATATTAAGAATTGTTTTCATAATTAAAAGTGACCTAATGTTCTTTTTATTGTATGTAGAAATAAATATGTTTTCCATGCTACCCTTTAAGTGTCATGAATTCTTTTAAGAATGCATTCAGATCACATATTCAAACTTAGAAAATAGAATTATAATGTTTATTTTTGCTTCTGAAAACAATGAATTTTAAAGACTCTTTTTTCCTGTTTTATCAGTTTGACTAGCTTATAAAAAATATTGAAGAGAATTTTTATATTATGATAGTAGAAAACTAAACAGGAAAAATGAATGCAAAGTGACAGTCTTTTTTTTTCTTTTTCTTGGCAGGTTATTAACGAATTCAAACAGACTTACAACCACCAGAAATGCTGTATGGGCCCTCTCAAATTTATGTAGAGGCAAAAACCCTCCTCCAAACTTTAGTAAGGTATGAGAAAATAACACAGATTAAGGAATATTTTTCTTTATTGTAATTATTTTCTTTATTGACTAGACAATGTTTAGATATACACAAAACCTAGAACATTTACAGTGAATATGACATTTCCCTTCTTCTCTTCCTCCTGCACCTCAAATTCCTGTGCCCAGAGGCAATCGCTATAAGCAGACATTTTTGTATCTAGGGGTGGACTTTAGAAATCTTCTAGTCTAGTTCTTTCATTTACAGACAATTGACATCCCCAAAAAGGACTTTCCCACCGTAACTTTTTCTCTTATATCTTTTTTCCATATCTACTAATTTTTTGTCTCTAGGTAGATTTTTTTTGTTTGTTTGAGTCAGAGTCTCACTCTGTCACCCAGGCTAGAGTGAAGTGGCATGCTCACAGCCATCGTAGCCTTGACCTTCTGGGCTTAAGTGATGCTTCCACCTCAGCCTTCCAAGTAGCTGGTGCCACAGGTACACACCACCATGCCCGGCTAATTTTTTTGATTTATTGTAGAAATGAGGTCTCGCCATGTTGCCCAGGCTGGTCTTGAACCCGTGGGCTCAGGCAATCCTCTTGCCTTAGCCTCCCAAAATGCTGGGATTACATGTCCGACCTGGAAGATGGATTATAAATTTATTATTATTACTTATTTATTAATAAATTCCTAGTTCTATTTCTTAACAGTACTGTTAGAAAGAATGGCGGTAAATTTTTAGACTATCATTCTGCTTCTTTTGAATTTATTGTCTATGTGAACTAAAGAGACACAATGACTAACACTAAGAAAAGTTAAAAATTTCTTAAAGATCTAATGATAAAGTTTCTGGGGATAAAAAAATTATAAGCTTCTAATCATGATACATGAATTAGCCTTCTTATTTATACTTTTACCATTCCAGATTTGAGAATTCATGATTTAGCCACTTTTCATCTAAACCGCAGGCATGACTTAAAAATCTCATTGTACCATGGTCTGTGTATCTTTTATCATATATTTAATCATAGTTCATAAAACTTTCTCAACCTTCTATGCCTATATTGTTCCATATTTATTAATGAATACATAATATAACCTAGAAACTTATTTAAAGTATTGTAAGATGTGTGAAAATAAAATACGGAACAAAATTACAATTTTAACCAGAAACTTGGTTGAATAAATGTATCTTAGAGGATGAAGTTTTGAGCAAGGTGTACTTCGCAGCTTGCCAAAGAAAAGTTATGCATGTTTCTCATTTCAGCTCATAAAATATTCAAAACACATGAACTCAAGTGTTGAGATTTAATAACATTTTCACTGCTTATTGAAGTTAATTCTTAAATAAAACTGGCTCTTCCCCATCCCCTACCCTTTTAGCTGGAGGTGAGTACAAAGAGGTGTAGTATATTTGCTACCACTGCCTTGATTGGGCTAAAGTGCCAATAATTTTACCCACCATTGCTTCTGTACCTTTAATGAAAATGTCAACAAAATGAAAAAGACCAGTTATCTATCAGTATTACAGTGAAAGTAGTTTTGATATCACACATCCCTCAGAAGGGTTCTAGGAGTCCTCTGGGGTCCATGGACTGCACTTGGAGAACCACTGGTTTGGGACACACTTCTTATAGATAACTACTCGACTGATGCCATCATCTCCTTTGTTTGCTTGGAAGTTACCTTTTCTATGAGCTCTACCCTGACCACCGCATTTAATAATGTAGTCTGTCACTGCCCCCAGTCCATGAGTATTTCTGAACCCCTCATTTTACTCTAAGTTTTTCCAAATTATCTTTTAACAAAAAATGTATTCTCTTATTTATTACATATATTATTTAAAAAGTTTTTTCCACTAAAAGTGTACTCTTTAAATGTAACTCTTTGTCATCTTTATTTACTGATGTATTCCACATTTATGAGATAATATCATATTATAGGGCTTAAGACTTGTTAGGTAAATTTTCTGTGATTTTTTTGAGAGACTTTTCTTAATCATTCACTTTTTTCCTGAAGTTTTTATTTCCAGAGTCATAGTTTACATTTTCAAGAATTATTTTTCTTGTTCTCTGGGTGCTCATCTTTATGTAGAATTCTGTTCTTTTATGAACCCAACAAATTGACTTATGTATCTAAGGTTTTACCGTTTTTTTGAAGTTGTCTTTTTTTCCTGATATCTCTGTTTCTTTGTACTTTTTTGTTTTGTTGATGGTTTATTGTTGGTCTTAATCTCTTTCCTATTCATTTATCTGGTGATTTTTGCCTCTTTGTACAGATTTAGGAGGAGGCATCAAAAAACTGATTGGAAGATAAGTGTGTGGGGCTTGTTTTCTCATGGGCTCATTGTAGGGCAAATGGGCAGCAAAACCATATTTTCTTTGAGGAAATCTAAATTGCACTCTCTTTTCTGAGACCTTTCAGTTTTTCCAGAGACCGATTTTCCGTTCTTTTGCTGAAAGGTGAGTAGATAGGGTTGAGGAGTAGAGAAGGTAACATACCTGGCTACTGGATGCCCAGGAACTGGCATTGGAGGAGGGCCAGAGGTTCTCACTAATCAGTCTGAAGACCTAATCTCCTAGTTTCCAATTCATTGCTTCATTTCAACCCCTATTGTACTTGATATCCCAAAGTTTAGTGTCTGTGGTTCACATCTTGTTTTTTTTCTTCTTAAAGTTAAATAAACCTCTAGTCTCTGGTAGCATTGAGAATGCGTGTCCCCTATCTCTGTAGTTGGGACCCAGAGTCTAACTTGCTTTCTTATTCAGATTTTTAATCTTTCTCTTCACTTTAGCACCATCTTTTCTGCCTTCTGTGATACCTGATGCCTCTGATTTCTGAGGCATTTGGGAGTGATGGTGGGGGGATAAATTAGCTTCCTGCTTATTGGTAGCTCCCTCTCCTGGCAGTAAGGTTTTACTTTTCCCTCCTCTTATAAGTCAGTTCCTTTATTCACTTTCATCTTTTTGCATTGTGGGCAGAATTATAAATGCCTATTGGTCTCTTCAAAGTTGGAATTTGTATTTCTGTTTATTTTCCTTGTTTCTGAGAAGACAGTACAACAGAAATGTTTTACTTTGCTCTTTTAAAATGAAAAATATATAGTACTTCATTTTTTTTTAACTCAGGAAAAAGGTATATATCAGCTCTTTTTTTTTTTTAAACCCAGAACCTTATATTTGCTTTAAAAAAATTTGATGTCTCTTTTCAAGAAAGAGGCAGTTGGCGAAGGTGGGAGCACGATTGTTGGAGAAGGATCCAGTTGAGTTGTTGTTTTTTTACCAACTTATAGATGGACATGCCTATTATGTCAGCTAACTGATTTGTGTACCGGGGTCCTGGCATCATCCTTAGAGGAAAGGCTCAGCAGAGATGATAGCTACTTTCAGAGGATTATACTTTATATACTGACAATCTTTGACACAGAGGTAAAGGGAAAACTCAACTAAAATATTAGAACATAAAAAAGATATCACCACTTTTTATTTGTGATATATATAAGTTTAACATAGAGAGATGATGGGATATGTTAGGTTGCTGATTTAAAAATACAACTTTAAGGATTCTAGCATTAGTACTGATAATGGGAATAAAAGAGCCAACATCTGACTGCTTCCTATATGTCAGACATGGTTTCCATTCTTACTAACTTAATGGCACCAGATGATCCTTGTTTTACAAATGAAGAAATTAGGGTTTAGAGATGTTAAGTAATTCTCCCTCAGTCACACAACTAGTTAGCAGTGTCTGAACCTAACTCTGTCTGATAGGAAGACTAGAAGATGATAGAATTTATCTTATTTAGTCTCTGTTTCACAGATTTGGAAACTGAGTCTTAGGGCAGTGAAGTCGCTCGTTCACCTCCACAGCTGATTAGTTGTGTTATTATTGCCAGAGGGATTCGAGGTCTCTGTTATCTCGTGTTTGGTTTTTAGTTGAAGATTTAGGATTTTGTTAAGTTAGGAAGAAATATAGTTGTCTAGTGACTTCTATTTTAAGACCCTTCACAGATATATTTATTTTTGTATTTTCAATACCATTGTACAGTGAGCCTTATTTAAGTTAGACTGTGCTTCATGATTGTTATATTAAAAACTTAACTGAAGCATTTGGGTTTTTTCAGTTTGATTTTTCTTTTTTTGTTGTGTGGGTGATTTGGACAAGAGATTCTAAATATATATTTTATTTATTTTTAAAAAAATCTTTACCATGTGTCATTCAATATAAAGGTTAATAGGAACATGATCAGTTTCACGTTCATATATCTAATCATAGTTTTTTGAAAAATATAATTTTAATTTTTCTAGTATTTTTATGGCATTAAATTTTTGTTTTAAAATGAAGTTATATGCTTTTCTAAGGAAACTTAGGTTTTAGCTAGAGAAAAAATTTAGATATTGGCTCTTTCTTCCCTTGCAGGTTTCCCCTTGCCTAAATGTCCTGTCACGATTGTTGTTTAGCAGTGACCCAGATGTATTAGCAGATGTGTGCTGGGCCCTTTCTTACCTCTCCGATGGACCCAATGATAAGATCCAAGCAGTCATTGATTCTGGAGTCTGTCGAAGATTGGTGGAACTTTTGATGTAACTATCACTTATGCTTAATAATTTATGATTGTGTATTAAGTTTAGCAATTAAAATAATGGCCTCATAAGCATCTCAAGAGTCAATGTCTTCAGGAAGAATTAAAATGCTATTGACCTTACACCTAACAGTATAGCTATAATTCTAAAAAGTTGACTCTTAAACTTACATCTTGTATCGTGTAGTTTGGGTTATTTTGTAAATTAATTTCCTTAGCTCTCTTTATGAATAAGAGCAAATTCAACAAGTATTTATGAAATGTCTATTATCTGCTAAGATGTTGTATGAGACATTGTTAATGAACTATAGAACACAATTCCTGCTTTCACAGAAACAAAAATCTTAGTTTAGTATCCAGCATAATAATTTGAGTAAAAGTCCATGTAGTAAACATCATTTAGTATTTCATTTGTATTAAAGATAATATATTTATCTTTGCTGGGCTATTAGAGCTATTTTCTTTAAGAAGCACAGTTTTTTTGTACTAAGAAATTAAAACCCTTTAAGAAAACTTGTTTTAAAAAGATGTTATAGCTTCTTCATCCTCTCACCTTCTTTTAAAAAATGTGTTATCTTTTTTTGTCAAAAAGCTATGAGGGTAGGCTCAGAGGAAGTAGGTGGCGTAAGGAAGAGGGATCTGGGGCTTTAGCATGAGGACAGCATGGAGGAGGTGGGCACGTAGGTCCAGTGGAGTGACCAGAGCCCCAGCTTGACGATGGCACCCACCAGAGTGCGCAGACAGGCAGGCTGGAGCAGGGATGGGAGTCAGCATGTCATGGGGGAGCTGCCTAGCTGAGTTAGAAGACTGGCCACATAGAAGGAGATTAGGAGACCAGGGTAATCACAACACTTTGGAAGTCCAAAGTGGGAGGATTGCTTGAGGCCAGGAGTTGACACCAGCCTGGGTAACATAGCAAGACCCTGTCTCAACTAAAAATCAAAAAATTAGCTGGGTATGGTGGCACAAACCTGTAGTTCCAGCTACTCAGAAGGCTGAAGCAGAAGGTTTGCCTGATCCCGGGAGGTCAAGGTTGTGGTGATCCATGATCATGCTCCTGCACTTCAACCTGGGTGACAGAGTGAGACTCTGACCAAAAAAAAAAAAAAAGATTAAAAAAAGAAGAAAGCCCAAATAATCAGATGATTCCAGATTAGAACTAGAATCATCAGTATGAATGCATGGCTCTTAACACAGATGTGTGTAGAGAGAGGAAAAAAAAATATATATGTGTGTGTGTGTGTGTGTGTGTGTGTGTGTGTGTGCGCGTAAGCGTAAGTGAAGGGGTGTGTGTTTTTTTAAGGGGTCTGGGATAAGTAACACTCCTATAGTAATAAGCTGAGCACACTGCATGTCCAGTCTGTTTCTGAGCACCACTCTCCATCGAAAGGAACCAGGGTTCTTGGAGAAATGACTGATGAACACAAAGTAATGAGTGCTCAGTGAATGGAGAAATGTCAAAAGAACACAGAAGCCTGCTTGAGAGGGATCTCACTGTCCAAATCTGGGGTAATTTAAGCTTTGAGATAAATTATATTAGTGTATAATTTATTGAATATAGTAGGAAACACCATGGGTCCACACTGAGATAAGTAGATAGATAAGGCATGTCATTGATAGTGTTAGAAAAGCAACGTTGGTAACAATACTGGTAATTAATATTTCAGACAGAAAGCATCAAGAGATGCTAAAACTGGTGGTACAATAAAACTAAGTTAAGAAATGGGATTTTTACCTAGTCTCAAAGTATTCTCTTATAAAATATTAATTATCAAGGAAAAAGCGGTAATGGTAAAGTGGAAAAGTCTGGCAGATACTATCTTAATTAGTGACAGAGTTTAGCACCACTGAGGTGTAATGAAAAGATTATAGCATTTGTGATATCCTAGCCAGAAGTATATAACCTGGATCTTAATTTGAGGAAACATTGGATAAGCCCATATATAACTGGCTTATGATCTTCAGAAATGTCAAAATCATGACAATCAAGGGAAGACCAAGAAACTGTTCTGGATTGAAAGAGACTGAGAGACGTGAAAACTGGATGTAGCGCATCATCCTGGATTAGAAGCTCTGTTATGAAGATTTTATTGGGATAATTAGTGAAACTGGAATAGTATTTCTCAGTGAAGAATATATGGGAGTTTGTACTGTTTTTTTGCAACTTTTATGTAAATTTTAAATTCTTGGTATTTTGGTTCATATTTTTATTTTTAGGCACAATGATTATAAAGTTGTATCACCTGCATTAAGGGCAGTTGGTAATATTGTGACTGGTGATGATATTCAAACACAGGTGAGCTCAGACTTTAACATAATACATTGTTAATGTAATGAACTTTAAGAAATATGTTTATGTTTCACACCACTTGATTACATATTAACCAGAACTTTAGCATCATCATAATTGTGTATGTGTATATGTCTGTGTATTGGAGGATAGTAGGATATCAAAGAAGGTGTGATGTCATGAGTTCCTTTAGATGTGAGGCACCGTCTTTCTTGAATTCTCCATTGTTGTAAGGATTAGAATCTCCTTTGTTTACCACTTTAAAGCATATTTTTTATTTTAGCCTACATTTATTTTCAGTTTTAATCTTTTAAAGTTCCATTTAGATATTCACCAAAGTTAGTAAACAGTTGACCTTTGATAATTACTCATTTAAAATAACTCTTTAAATGGAAATGCTTTTCTAAACATACACTGCATATGCAGCTGAATTTCCAGTGACTGACTTTATACATTCCTCACTAAATAAACTTAATGTAAATTACTGGGATATTTTGAATATAGAAACATAATCTTGGCATTGGAATAAGGAATGTAAAGGGACAAAGCACAATATATTTCTTTACAAAAGAAGAATGGAACAGTAAAAAATTTTATGAAACAGACTAATTCTATACCCTAGGATTTCTTAATGGTCATAGAGTAGACACTCTCAAACAATCTGATATATTATGTATATTTTTTCCCTAATACATTTGGCAAAACTAGAGGTTAGCTCCTGACCTCAGTCACGGTGTCTTTCTCCAAATAGTTATATTAGTTTATTAGGATCCTATCAAGCTCCTTGAACTCTAAGTGCATTTGTAATTTAAAGGAACCTGTGATTTGCATTTTAGTGCTTGAGAATAGGATACTTCCTACACTGGCATGAGACAAGTTTTGGAAACAGCAGGAGCATAGACAACAGCATGAGACAAGATTTGGAAACAGCAGGGGCATAGACAACAGCAAGTGCTCAAGTTTAAGGGGAATTTTTCTTAATTTTATTTTTCAGAATGGCTTTTGTACTTCTAAATAATTCATTAGATTTTTGTGTAGCTTATTTACTATAAAATTTTGTTTTCATTTTTAACATGTTTTAGGTAATTTTGAATTGTTCTGCATTACCCTGTCTCTTACATTTATTGAGTAGCCCAAAGGAGTCAATTAGAAAAGAAGCCTGTTGGACTGTTTCTAACATCACTGCTGGAAATAGAGCTCAGATTCAGGTAAATACCTTTCAGATCTGAGAACAGAACAGGAAGGTCTGATGAGCCAGTTTAGACAAAAACCAGCATTTTATCAGTGATTTTTTTTTTTTTAAGTGAGTTATTTGAAAAGATGCTTAAAAAAAAATATCCTGGAAAGTCTTTTAAAGAACCTGGCCTTTCTTTTTTTCTAAAATAATGTTTGCATGTACTATTCTAGTGAGGAGTAGCAATTATATATATAAAAATGCCTAGTATAGTGACTGACACATGATGGTCTTTAAAATGGAATTGTTTGCCTTAGTTTTAAATGAGTTAGGCAGGGGCCTTCTTCTCAAAGCTTTTAATGATTTATTAGGATCCTATCAAGCTCCTTGAGTCAGTGATCACTTACTCATTTTGATCAGTCATGTGCTTTGTGCCTTATCATCTTTCAAATTTATATTCTTGGCCCGGCTTGGTGGCTCAGTGTAATCCCAGCACTTTGGGAGGCTGAGATGAGTGGATTGCCTGAGGCTGCGGGTTCGAGACCAGCCTGGGCAACTTGGCAAGACCTTGTCTCTATAATAAATGAATAAATTAGCCGGGCATGGTAGCATGTGCCTGTAGTTCCGGCTACTTGGAAGGCTGAGGTGGAAGGATTGCCGGAGCCTGGCAGGTTGATGCTGGGGTGGCCGTGAGTGTGCCACTGCACTCCAGTCTGGGCGACGGAGTGTGACTCCAACTCAAAAATAAATAAATAAAAATAAATAAAATTTGTATTCTTTTATTCTTTGGTCTTTAAAAAGCTAATTTCCTTTTTAAAAGGGAAAGTATGTAAAGTTTGTTGACAGATGAGAAATAAAATATTTGCAAATGTATTTTCAAAACTCCTGACATTGTAAAACCACTGAGTTTCAAGACTCTTCTACTTGGTAGTAGTTTAGAAACAGTATTTGTACTGATTATGCATTTTTCCTTCTCTCAGGCTGTTATAGATGCAAACATTTTTCCTGTTTTGATTGAGATTCTTCAGAAAGCAGAATTTCGCACCAGAAAAGAAGCAGCTTGGGCTATAACTAATGCAACATCAGGAGGCACTCCAGAGCAAATAAGGTGTGATACAGATTTTTAAAATTGTTACTTCTAAAATGTCAATGAGAAAAAATTGGAAAAAACATACTTTTTATTTATGGATGAAACTAAAATATTGTTTCTAAGTCAATTTGATAAACATTTTTAATATAAAAAGACAGCATTATATTTACAATGCCTAATTTGTTTTCATTTAAATTATAATTAGCATCATTCTCTTCGGCAGGCTATTTATGAAAAATCAAAAATTAAAAACCTGCCCAGGAACAGTCTTTGTTAATTTGCAGAGTGCTATGAGCTTTAAATAATAATTTTTTTTTTTTTGAGTTGGAGTCTCACTCTGTCACCCAGACTGGAGTGCAGTGGCCGCTCCCGGCCACCGCAGCCTCGACCTGCTGGGCTCCGGCGATCCTTCCGCTTCAGCCTTCCAAGTAGCTGGAACTACAGGCGTGCGCTACCATGCCCAGCTAATTTTTTTTTTTAAATTTATTGTAGAGATGAGGTCTCGCCAAGTTGCCCAGGCGGGTCTCGAACCCGTGGGCTCAGGCAATCCACTCACCTCAGCTGCCCAAAGTGCGGGATTACAGGCTGTGCCACCGAGCCTGGCAAGACTGTTATTATGGACTGAATGTATGTGTCCCTCCAAATTCATATGATGAAATTTTTTTTTTTTGAGTAGGAGTCTCACTCTATCACCCAGGCTGGAGTGCAGTGGCATGCTCAGTCATCACAGCCTCGACCTACTGGGTTCAGGTGATCCTTCTGCCTCAGCCTTCCAAGTAGCCAGAACTACAGGCACATGCTACCACGCCCAGCTAATTTTTCTTGATTTATCGTAGAGACAAGGTCTTGCCAAGTTGCTCAGGCTGGTCTCGAACCCATGGGCTCAGGCAATCCTCTCACCTCATACTCCCAAGGTGCTGGGATTATAGGCGTGAGCCACTGCACCCAGCCACATATGGTGAAATCTTAACCCTTCATTTGATGGTATAAGGAGCCAGGGCCCTTGTGGGTTGACTAGGTCATGAGAGTGGAGCACTCAGAAATGCAATTTGGGCCCTTACTAAAGAGACCCTGAAGAACTCTTGTCTCTTCTGCCGTGTGAGGGAGGACACTGCAAGAAGATGACCATCTATGAATCAGAAAGTGAGCCTTCACCAGATATAGAATCTGCCAGCACCTTGATCTTGGACTACCAAGCCTCCAGAACTGTGAGAAATAAAATGTTGTTTAAGTAACCTATCTATGGTATTTTTGTTATAGCAGCCCAAATAGATTGTGGCAATTGTTTTGGCCATTCAAGGTTCTTTGCAATTTGATATGAAATTTTTTTTTTTTTGAGTTGGAGTCTCACTCTGTCACCCACACTGGAGTGCAGTGGCATGCTCCCATCCACTGCAGCCTCGCCCTGCTGGGCTCCAGCGATCCTTCCGCCTCAGCCTGCCAAGTAGCCTGAACTACAAGCACGTGCTACCACACCCGACTAAGTTTTGATTTATTGTAGAGACAAGGTCTCGCCAAGTTGCCCATGTGGGTCTCAAACCCACAGGTTCAGACAATCCATTCGCCTCGGCCTCCCAAAGTGCTAGGATTACAAGCTGAGCCACTGAGCCTGGCCAATTTCATATGAATTTTAGGATCAGTTTTTCCATCTCTGGAAAAAAGCCACTGGGATTTTGATAGAGATTGCAGATTACTTTGGGAAGTATGAAAATCTTAATTTTAAGGATGGGCATGGTGGCTCTCATCTGTAATCCCAGCACTTTTGGAGGTCAACATGGGAGGATTGCTTGAGGCCAGGAGTTCAAGACCAGCCTGGGCAACATAGCAAGACCCCATCTTTACACACACAAAAAATTTTTTAAAAAAGGATTTTGCACTCTATGAACATATTGGAGCTCACACAAACTTAATAAAAATATTGGGAAAGCTTGTAATTTATTATATATTTTGGAAGAACTTAATATTACACTAACCATATCATAAAGCCATGTACCTGCTGTGGCTTTGGGATTCTGCAGAGATTGGGAAGCACCTAGAGACAGAACACCACTGCCATGTGGTGAGACAAGCACTCAAACTCCTAACAGCACACAGGGAGCAGCATTCATACACATGAGCCCTCCTAGACATACAAAGCTACAGAATTTGTCACTGGGATATACAAATGGACACATTCTGACACAGACATACAAGTTCACAAACCCTCAGAAGTAACCGCCGGAGACACCCCCAAATGCCGCCTGGGTCTTTGCAACCTCTACCTCCACCAGCTTAGATCTAAGCACCATCTGATACAATGTATATTTTACTTGTATCTCTTCTTCTTCTTCTTCCTCCTCTTCTTCTTCCTCTTCTTCTTTCTCCTTCTTTCTCCCCCCCCACCCTTTTTTAAAGAGACAGGATCTTGCTATGTTGACCAGGTTGGACTTGAACTCCTGAGCTCAAGCGATCCTCGGCATTTCCAGTTACTAGGACTACAGGACTACAACACTGCACCCGGCTTTTCTTGTTTCTTGTCTCCTAGAATGTCAGCTTCAAGAGGACAGGACTATTTCTTCAGCTTGGTTCACTGCAGCACTAACTCGAAGGCCTGTTCTATTGGAGGAGATTGATACTTAATACATCACAGGGCGCAGGCGCGCCCATGGGCATTTCACACGAATCTCATCACAGGCCCAAATCATTTGATCCTCACGGAGTGAACTGTTCCCACCCCCACGCCTTGTGGCAGAGGAGTGTCTGCTGGCTCCCAAACCAGTCCCCAAAGGAGGATTCTTTAGCAGACCCGATAGGGAGGGGACTTCACACTTCTTGGGCCCGAACGGTACAAAACCTCCCGTCACCGTAAAAAACATAAAACAGGAGGCTAAGGAGACTCAAGGCCCCAAACGACGGGAGTTGTGATGTTGCAGCCCCTCACTACTTGAACCCTTATGACTTCGCCTTCCCACTGTAGTTAAGGGCAGGGCAGGTGTCTAACGCCTCTCTCAGGCGCCACGTCCTCCGCTCCCGTCTCCTCTGCAATCTCTTCATCTGCCCCGGCCCCGTCAGCACCGCCGCAGCGCCTCCGTCGTCCCCGAAGCCTTCGCACATCGTCACCACCACCCGGAGCATCACTCCAGGAGGTGACAGCTCGGACCGCCAGCCTCCCAGTCAGTGAGATACCGCTTCCGGAACCTAGGGAAAGACGGGAAGGATGCGAGGCGCGTGTGGGCGTGGCTTCTCTCTACGCTGCCCACCCTTCCTTGAGACGCCGTCCGAGCGCAGCTTCCTCGCGGGCGGGGCCGACACCTCCTGCGCCTGCGCACTTGCGTGAACGTGGAAATCCGGCGGCTCCGTCACGCGGTCACTCGGATTAGCGTGCCGGTTGCGTCCTGGGGGTTTCATGAAGCGACGGGCACTGGCACCTGCAGAGCCTGTGTTGGAGCGCGCTTTTCCCTCACAGGCTTTGGGAGGGCTGGAGTTCTGCAGGGAGTAGTGAAGGGGAAGGTGGCTGTCGCGTCCTGGTGGAAGAATGTCTCGGCCTCAGAGAGGCGAGCCGAACCCGCCCTGGATCAGTGCAACTGAGGTAGGTGCTGAGGGGAGGGGGCGGGCCGGGGCGTGGTGGACGCTTGCACCCCTGAAAACCTCCGTAGAATGTGCCGGAGAACTCTGGGATAGGGGCGTTTGAGGGTCGGCGGGCATGAGGCGCCTGTGTGCCTGTGGATAGGACGTGGCATCCCTTTGTGACATCATTGGCGGTTTTGAGACGACTGCGTGAGAATGCTTGTGGGTGTGACGGCAGGGATTCCTGTGGCTGAGGGGCGTGTGTCGTGACATGGGTTCTGCCTTCTCACCTCACAGCCACCTGGCATTGCCTTCAAGAAAATTCCGAGTGAACGAGTAGGCTTGAGTTGGCAATTAGGTCTGGAGAAACATGATGCGAATGCCCATAAAATAAGAAGTCCCTTCGCAGATCAGACTCCAGGAGAGCTGTAGGATACGATTTTGTGTTTCAGAACCTCAGCATTCCCAAAAGTCTGACTAAGGAAACAGGTCGTAAACTCAAAAGTGGACTTCGGGAGCCCTCTCACTTCTCTCCAGTCGTGTGTGAGGTGAAGGCAGGTGGAGCCCCAGCAGGTGTTTCCTAACTTCAGACTAGGTTTCAAGAAAGTCCCCAAGGTGGTGGAAAGAAATATTGCACGTGTAGAAATCAAGCTTCAGGAGTTTTTCTCCTACCATATGAAAGTAGTTATACCACCTCCAGGATGGAGAGCACTCTACCGTCTCAAAAGAAGACTGTGTTGTGTACCCATTGTACTGAACCCCTCCAACCTTAACACTGGTCTGTTTTTTTTTTTTTTTTTTTTGAGTTGGAGTCTCACTCTGTTGCCCACCTGGAGTGCAAGTGGCCGCTCCCGGCCACCGCAGCCTCGACCTGCTGGGCTCCGGCGATCCTTCCGCCTCAGCCTTCCAAGTAGCTGGAGTCAAAGGTTCTTTACAAGTGCTCTTTGGAAAATAATTTCCCAATGAAGTCTTTTTCATTCT
>CAUYQG010244073.1:0-18844 GCA_963574415.1 Tarsius wallacei
GCGCTAACACGCCTGGCTAATTTTTTTGATTTATTGTAGAGATGAGGTTTCGCCTGCCCAGGCGGGTCTCGAACCCGCAGGCTCAGGCAATCCACTCACCTCAGCCTCCCAAGGTGCGGGATTACAGGCTGAGCCACCGAGTCCGGCTTATAATTGTATTTTTATATTACAGTTCTCTGCATCAGTCTAAGTGTGTTATTTGAGTTAAAAAGTTGTCAAATGAAGCAATGATGGCAATCATCCACTGGCATCTTACAACCAACAGCTATTTTCGTAAAAAAAACCCACAAAAAAACCAAAAAAATATTTGAGCTTCTTAAGTCATCACAAGTACTTTTTTTCTCTACAAGTTGTTCTTTGTATAATTCACATCATATAAAAAATTAGAGTAGATTTGCCTATTCTAAATCTTCATGTAAATAAAACCATCCATGTATACTCTTTTGTGCCTGATTTCTTTTACTTAGCATGTTTTTGTGATTATGGTTGTATATATTGGTGGTTTGTTCCTTTTTATTGCCAAATAATATTCCATTGTATGGATATATCATGATGTTTTTATCCATTCTCCTGTTGATGAATGCCTGACTGTTTGTAGTTTTTAGGTATTATGAGTAAGCATGATCAACAATTCTTATACATGTCTTTTTGTGGACGTGTGTTTTTCATTCATATTTATTCTTTATTTATTCATTCATATTTATTCTTGAATAAATAGCTAGGAGGGGAATTTCTGGGTCATAGAGTAGAAGCATGTTTAACTTTTAAAGAAACTCCCAGTTTTCAAAAGTGGTTGTTTCATTTTATATTCTTGCCACCAATATATGAGAGCTCCAACCGGTCTTCATTTTTCAAATATTTAGTGTTATCAGCCTTTTCTTTGGAGTCTCACTCTGTCGCTCAGGTTGGAGTGAAGTGGCATGCTCACGATCACCACAGCCTTGATCTGCTGGGTTCAGGTGATTCTTCCATCTCAGCCTTCCAAGTAGCTAGAATAACAGGCGCATGCTACCACTCCTGACTAATTTTTTGATTTATTGTAGAGACGAGGTCTCACCAAGTTGCCCAGGCTGGTCTTGAACCCCTGAGCTCAGGCAATCCTCTTGCCTCGGTCTCCCAAAGTGCTGGGATTACAGTCTTGAGCCACTGCACCCGGCATCGGTCTTTTCAGTTTAGCCATCTGTTGGTTTTGAAGTGATATCTTGTTATTTAATTTGCATTTTGCTGATGACCATTGGTGCTGCACTTTTTTTTTATGCGCTTATTGGTCATTTATATATTTTTTGAAGTGTTGGTTCGAGTCTTTTGCACATTTTTTAGCACATTTTAGCTTTTATATTTAGGTCTAAGATCCATGTTGAGTTAATCTATATGTATGGTATGAAACAGAAGTCAGGATTCTTTTTTTTTTTTTTTTTGAGTTGGAGTCTCACTCTGTTGCCCAGACTGGAGTGCAATGGCCGCTCCCGGCCTCCGCAGCCTCGACCTGCTGGGCCCCGGCGATCCTTCCGCCTCAGACTTCCAAGTAGCTGGAACTACAGGTGTGTGCTACCACGCCCGGCTAATTTTTTTATTTATTGTAGAGATGAGGTTGCTCAGGCGGGTCTCGAACCCGCGGGCTCAGGCAATCCACTCACCTCAGCCTCCCAAGGTGCGGGATTACAGGCTGAGCCACCGAGCCTGGCTAAGCCAGGATTCTTAATCACTGCACTCAAGCTTGGGCAATATAGAAAAAAAAGAAAAGAAGTCAAAATTATTTTTTATCATTCATATGGATATCCAGTTGGCCCATTATTTGTTGAAGAGTTATTTCTTTACCCACTGAATTGCTTTGGGACCCTTGTTGAAAATAATTTGACCAGCATGAGTTTATTTTTGGACTTTATATTGTATTACATTGATCTACTTTTCTATTCTTTTGTGCATACCACACTGTTGCAAGTTATGTATTAGAATACTATCAGATTGAGCTCAAGAATATGGTTACAAGAGCTTACAATTACTGTTGTCCCTTGGTGTACCTGGAGGATTGGTTCCAGGATCCTCAAATATACCAAAATCCACACATACTCTGCAGTGGGCCCTGCAGAACCCATCTATGCAAAAAGTCAGAATCTGTATATGTGGGTTTTGCATCCTGTGAATATTGTATTTTCATCTGCCTTTGGTTGACAAAAGTCCCCATGTATTCAGGCTAGGCACGGTGGCTCACGCTTGTAATCCCAGCATTTTGGGAGGCAGAGGCAAGAGGATTGCCTGAGGCTAGGGAATCGAGAACCAACCTGGACAACTTGGCAAGACCTCATCTCTACAATAAATCAAGAAAAATTAGCCGGGCTTGGTGGCGCATGCCTGTAGTTCCAGCTACTTGGAAGACTGAGGCAGAAGGATCAACTGAACCCAGGAGGCCGAGGCTGTGGTGGCTGTGAGCATGTCACTGCACTCCAGCCTGGGCGACAGAGACACTACTCAAAAAACAAAAACAAAAAAAAAGAAAAGAAAGAAAGAAAATGGTCCCCATGTAAGTAGACCCATGAGTTGGCACATATGTTGTTCAAGGATCAATTGTAATTATAATACTAAGCTCAGATGCCTTACACAATTGCAGAATTGCTCATTTTACAAGCTTTATGGCAACTGGCCACTCAATGTTTGAGCCAATGAAACAAAAGCAATAGGAAACACTCTACTGTAGCATAAGTAGCAAAGTAAATGCTCTGAATTGCCAGATAACAAGTAGACCGCATAAGCACAGAGGATTTTTTTTATTGGAATGCCTCACAGATTTGCATGTCATCCTGGGGCAGGGGCCATGCTAATCTCCATCATTCCCATTTTAGTATATGTGCTGCCAAAGCGAGCACCAGAGGATTTTTAAATTAAAATGTTTTCTTTGCAGACTGATGGGATCTAGACTCAATTGATACTTTTAGTATACTTGGTGAGAAAACGAGAAAGAATCTCTATTCTAAAAAAGTGTCAAAACATGGCCGGGTGCAGTGATTCAACCCTGTAATCCCAGCACTTTGAGGGGCCGAGGTGAGAGAATTGCCTGAGCCCGTAGGTTCGAGACCAACCTGGGCAACTTGGCGAGACCTCATCTCTACAGTAAATCAAAAATTAGCCGGGCGTGGTAGCGCACACCTGTAGTTCTGGCTACTTGGAAGGCTGAGGCGGAAGGCTCTCCAGAGCCTGGCAGGTCGATGCTGGGATGGCCATGAGTGTGCCACTGCACTCCAGCCTAGGTGACAGAGTGAGACTCCAACTCAAAATCTAAAAAAAGAAAAGTAGGCGTGGAGCAGGCAAAAAAAAAAAAAAGAAAAGAAAAGTAAACGCTTGACATAAAAACGTTCGACTGATTTCAAAATCTATGTGTCATGATGATATTTGTCAATGAAATGAAAAGAAGAGCTGTTATATTTAAAGAGTGATTGCATACTTGACATACAATTTAAATAGATCAAATTATCTAAGTTCTGATAAATGAGACATTTCTGTCAATCAGAGAAAAAAATGATAAATCTGTTATTTTCTTCTTCCTGCTTATGCAAAGATAGCTTAAAGAATCTGAAGAGATCATCTTTAAAAATACTTAATTAGAGGCCAGGTGCAGTGGCTCACGCCTATAATCCCAGCACTTTGGGAGGCCGAGGTGAGAGAATTGCCTGAGCTCAGGGGTTTGAGACCAGCCTGGGCAACTTGGCAAGACCCTGTCTCCACAATAAATAAAAAAAATTAGCCGGGGTCGGGCTTGGTGGCTCAGCCTGTAATCCCAGCATTTTGGGAAGCAGAGACAAGTGGATTGCCTGAGCCTGCAGGCTCGAGACCAGCCCAGGCAACTTGGCGAGACCTTGTCTCTACAATAAATAAAAAATTAGTCAGATGTGGTAGAGCGCGCCTGTAGTTCTGGCTACTTGGAAGGCTGGAGTGGAAGGATCACTGGAGTTCAACAGGTTGACACTGGGGTGACCGTGAGTGTGCCATTGCACTCCAGCTTGGGCAACGGAGTGAGATGCCAACTCAAAAAAAAAGAAAGACTAGCTGGGCGTGGTGACATACACCTGTGGTTCCAGCTACTTGGAAGGCTGAGGTGGAAGGATCATTTGAGCCCAGCAGATCAAGACTGCGGTGGCCGTGAGCATGCCACTGTACTCCAGCCTGGGCGACAGAGTGAGACTCTAACTAAAAAAAAAAAACTTAATTAGAAATTGCATGTAACCGGTTTATCCACCAAACCTGTTATGTTAGTGGCATCAAGCCCAAGTTTCTCACTAAAATTTTTGAAAAGATTTTTTGGGAAAATTTCAAATAATTGATTTGAATTAAATATTTATTATTTTTACTAAGATTTACATTTTTATTACCACAATTATTTCATGTAAAGACAAGTTTTTTTTTTTCCCCAAGCCCATTATAGATATCCCGAGTCACCACCCACTTACCCCCGTGTACTGCACGTCTCTTATCATTGTCTGTGAATGCCTGATGTGTCGGTCGGGAAGCACTGCCCTCGAATGCAGTCTGTCAGCTGATGGGCTTGCCTTCTCTCATGGGGTTTCCATTCAGAATCTTATTGTTTCCTTCTGGACTATGGATCAAGGATCACTGTGCTTTAAAACCTCCAAAAAGACAAACAGAACCCTTAAGAAACAAGAGGAAAAGGGAATTAGGAGGTTAAATAAGAAACAAAAGAGATTAACCATAACAAATATTGATAAATTGGACTTCATTACATTTTTTAAAAATTGTGCTGCAAATGATACCATGAAGAAAGTGAGCTGGTGGCTCACACCTGTAATCCCTGCACTTTGGGAGGCCAAGGCAAGAGGATTGCTTGAGCCCAGGGGTTTTGAGACCAACCTGGGCAACATAGCAAGACCTCGTCTCTACAAAAAAAAAAAAAAATTAGCCAGGTGTGGTGCACACACTTGTAGTCCCAGTTACTTGGGAGGCTTAGGCAGGAGGATTGCCTGAGCCTAGGAAGTCAAGTCTGCAGTGAACCATGATCATACCATTGAACTTCAGTCAGAGTGACAGAGTGAGACCCCAATCCCCCCCAAAAAAGAAAAAAGTGAAAAGACAACTCATCACAAAATTAGAGAAAATATTTCAATATATTTGATAAAACTTATGTAACCAAAAAATATATAAAGAATTCTTACAGCTCAGTAATTTTTTTTTTTTTACAAAAGCTCAAAAATGGGCAAAGAATTCGAATAGATACTTCTCCAGAAAAGATTTACACATGGTCAATAAGCACATTAAAAGATGCTTAGGAGCCGGGCTCGGTGGCTCAGCCTATAATCCCACGCCTTGGGAGGCTGAGGTGAGTGGTTTGCCTGAGCCCGCGGGTTCGAGACCCGCCTGGGCAACTTGGCGAGACCTCATCTCTACAATAAATCAAAAAATTAGCCAGGCGTGGTAGCACGCACCTGTAGTTCCAGCTACTCAGAAGGCTGAGGTGGAAGGATCGCCAGAGCCCAGCAGGTTGAGGCTGCGGTGGCCAGGAGCGGCCACTGCACTCCAGTCTGGGCAACCGAGTGAGATTCCAACTCAAAAAAAAAAAAGATGCTTAGGGCCAGGTGTGGTGGCTCAAGCCTACAATCCCAACACTTTGGGAGGCCGAGGCAGGAAGATTGCCTGAACCCAGGGGTTCGAGACCAGCCTGGGCAACTTGGTAAGACCTCATCTCTACAATAAATCAAAAAATTAACTGGGCTTTGTGGTTTGTGTCTGTACTCCCAGCTACTTGGGAGGCTGAGATGGAAGGATCACCTGAGCCCAGCAGGTCGAGGCTGCAGTGGCCATGAGCATGCCACTGTACTCCAGCCTGGGCAACAGAGTGTGATTCTGACTCAAACAGACAAATAAATAAAAATAATAAAAATAAAAGATGCTCAGTAACACTAGCCATTAAGGAAATTCAAATCAAAACTGTCATTAATCACCACTGCACACCCCCTCAGATGGCTATAGTGAACAAACAAACAACAGAAAATAACAAGTGTCTCTGAAGATGTGGAGACATTGGAAGCCTCATACACCGCTGGTGGGAATATAAAATGGTGCCGCTGCTGCAAAAGACACCTTGTCAGTTACTCAAAAAGTTAAACATAGAATTCCCATACAACCCAGCAATTCCACTCCTACGTTTATACCCAAAAGAATTGAAGACATGTTCACACAAAAATTTATACATGCGTGTTCAAAGCAGCATTATTCATAAAAGCCAAAAAGGGGAAGCAACCCAAATATCTCTTCAACTGATGAATTGATAAATAAAATGTGGTATGTCCACACAATGGAATATTATTCAGCAGTAAAAAGGAATGAAGCATTGATAAATGCTGATATGAATGAACCTTAAATACAATCTACGTGAAAGAAGCCAGTGACAAAAGACCATATGTTATATGATTTAACATATATGAAATATGCAGAACAAACAGTTCTGTATAGAGAGAAAGTAGATTAGTGGTTTCCTAGGGCAGACAGTTTGCAGGAGGAATGGGAATTAACTGCTGATAGACATGAAGTATCCCTTGGGGGTGAGCAAAATATTCTACAACTGATTGGTGATGTCACATAACTTTATAAAAGCATTGAATTGTACACTTTAAGCGGGTAGATTTTATCTTAATAAAGCTGTTAAGAAGTTACAGTCATCAAAGACACTAACAAGAGAGTGAAAAGGCTCTTAACTCTGAGGGAGTTAAAACACCATGAAAGAGTTGCTAAATCTGACAGAGAATTTCTAACCAGAACATGCAAAAAGACCAAGCATGGTGGCTCACGCCTGCAATCCCAGCATTTTGGGAGGCAAAGGAAGGAGGATCACTTGAGGCCAGAAATTTGAGACTAACCTGGGCAACATAGCGAGACCATGTCTCCACAAAAAAATCAAAAAAAGTAGCCAAGCATGGTGGCGCACACATATAGTTTCAACTTGGGAGACTGAGGCGGAAGAATCGCCTGAACCCAGCAGTCGATGCTGCGGTGAAGCATGATTGTGCCATTGCACTCCAGCATGAGTGACAGAGTGAGACTCTGACTCAAAAGCAAACGAACAAGCAAAAAGAATATATGTAGAAAAAGACAGACAACCCGTGGAAGGCAGCTGCCAAGACTAATCCCTGCCTCCTGGTATTTACACTTTTGTTTAGTTAGCACCCTATATATTAAACTAGATTGACTGATGTAGCCTATAGGATTACAGAAATGACAGTTTAACTTCCAAAGCTAAGTAAGAAAAGACATTGTAGCTTCTTCCTGGCTCTTTCTTAGGTCCCTTGCTCTCAAGAAGGCCAGTTATAATGTGAGGAAAGTGAAGCCATCCTATAGAGTCCATATGGCAAGGAAATGTGTGACCTCTTGCCAACAGCCTGCCCTCTCTCGCCAGCCATGTGAGTGTATCATCTTGGAAGTGGAGCATTCAACCTAATCAAGCCTGCAGATATGTACAGGTAACCTCTTGGCTGCAATTTCATGAAAGAACCCGAGACAAAACCACCCAGCTAGGCCACTCCAGAATTCCTAACACAAAGACACTGAGAATAAATGTTTATTGATGTTTTAAACTAGTATAACTCAGGGGAATTTGTTACTCTGAACAGATAAGTGCACAAGCCAATTTCTTTTTAATGGGCAAAATTTTGAACAGGCATTTCATGTAAATAAAGGATATGCAAATAGTAAGCTTAGCAAGGACATTCAAATTAAAGCTACAATGAAATACTGCTAGATAGCCACTGAATGACTAAAATTTAAAAGTGGATAATAATAGGTATTGAAGAGGATATGGAGCAACTAAAACATTTACACATTGCTGGCAGGAACATAAAGTGATACAATCACTTTGAAAAACTATCTGATGGCTGGGCTCGGTGGCTCAGTCTGTAATTCCAGCACTTTGGGAGGCTGAGGCGAGTGAACTGCCTGAGTCTGCGGGTTTGGGATTAGCCCGGGCAACTTGGCGAGACCTCTTTCTACAATAATCAAAAATTAGCCAGGAGTGGTAGCACCTGACTGTAGTACCGGCTACTTGGAAGGCTGAGGCGGAAGGATCGCTGGAGCCCAGCAGGTCGAGGCTATGGTAGCCATGAGCGTGCCACTGCACCCCAGCCTGGGCAACAGAGTGAGACTCCAACTCAAAAAAAAAACTATCTGACAATATATATTTAAGCTAAACTTTCATATACCCTATGACCCAGAAATTTCACTCCACAGATATGAGTGTTTACATCTACAATATAATAAACATGTACAAGAATATTTATCGTAGTTTTATTATAATAAATTCAAACTGAAAACAGCTCAAATGTCCTTCATCAGGAAATGAATAAATTGTGGTTTGTTTGTTTATTTATTTATTTTTTTTAGTTAGAGTCTCACTCTGTCACCCAGGCTGGAGAGCAGTGGCACGCTCACAGTCATCACAGCCTTGACCTGGTGGGCTCAGGCGATGCCTTCGCCTCAGCCTTCCAAGCAGCGGGAACTACAGGTGCGTGCTACCATGCCTGGCTAATTTTTGATTTGTTGTAGAGACGAGGTATCGCCAAGTCACCTGGCTGGTCTCGAATCCTCGGGCTCAGGCAATCCACTCGCCTCAGCCTCCCAAAGCGCTGGGATTACAGGCTGAGCCGCCGAGCCCGGTCATGGTATGATTATACAATGAAATAATATACAGTTGGTCAGACATGGTGGCTCAGCTTGTAATCCCAGCACTTTGGGAGGCTGAGGCGAGAGAATTGCCTGAGCTCGGGGGCTCGAGACCACCCTGGGCAACTTGGCGAGACCTCATCTCTATAATAGATCACAAAAAAACTAGCTGGGTGTCGTGGCATTCATTTATAGTTCCAGCTACTTGGAAGACTAAGGCGGAAGGATCACTAAAGCCCAGCAGGTCGAGGCTGCGGTGGCCATGAGCGTACCACTTCACTCCAACCTGGGTGACAAGAGTGAAACTCCAACTCAAAACAAAACAAAACTATACAGCAATACAAATAATGAATTACTGCTGCATTTGGTTACATGAATGAATCTCACAACCATAATGTTGAGTGAAATAAACAAGACACAGAAGAATACATACTATATGATTCCATTGATAAGTAGTTCAACAACAAGCAAAACTAACGGTTGTTGATAGATGTTAGTAGAGGGATAGCTTCATGGGGGTTGTAGTGTCTAGGAGGAAAGCCATTTGTGGTATTAGAAATATCCTATATCTTGCTCTGTGTGTGGTTACATAAAATAATCATATGTAAAATTCATCAAACTCTATAATCAAACACTATATACTTTTTAGTATATAAACTATACATCAGGTCAAGTACGGTGGCTCTTGTCTGTAATCTCAGCACTTTGGGAGACTGAGGCAGGAGTATTGCTTGAATCCAGGAATCAAGATCAGGCTGGGCAACATAGCAAGATCTCGTCTTTACAAAAAAATACAAAAATTAGCTAGCTAGGTGTGATGGCACACGCCTTAGTCCCAGCTACTCAGGAGGCTGAGGCAGAGGATCACTGAACCCAGGATGTTGAGGCTTCGGTGAGCTGTGATCATGCCACTGCATTCCAGCCTGTTCATAGAATGAAACCCCTCCCCACCCCCCAAAATTATACATCAATGAAAAAGCTACATTGAAAAGTAGTGGGATTTGTATATAAGAAGGACAATGAATAGAAAAAAAAAATTTTTTTTTTTTGAGTTGGAGTCTCACTCTGTCTCTCAGGCTGGAGTGCACTGGCACTCTCATGGCCACTGCAGCCTCAACCTGCTGGGCTCAGGTGATCCTTCCACCTCAGTCTTCCAAGTAGCTGGAACTATAGGCATGCGCCACGATGCCCGGCTAATTTTTTGATTTATTGTAGAGATGAGGTCTTGCCAAATTTCCTAGGTTGGTCTCGAACCTGTGGGCTCAGGCAATGCTCTCACCTCGGCCCCTGAAAGTGCTGGGATTATAGGCGTGAGCCACCACACCTGACCTGAAAAATATTTTAAAATTATCATTAATAGTATCAGAGTGATAAGATAAAGTATTTACATCTACGAACCAGAAATGTTACATCTAAAACCAGTGACATTAGCCATGTATGGTGGTGCACTTCTGTAAGACCCAGCAGTTAGGGAGACTGAGACAGGAGGATTCCTTGAGCCTAGGAGTTTGAGATTTACAGTGAGCTATGATTGTGCCACTGTACTCCAACTCAGGTGACAGAGCAAGACCCTGTCTCAAAAATAAAAATAAATAAAAAATAAAACTAAGAACAGTCAGATAATAACATAGGACTCTTCAAAATTAAAAAAACAAGCGGGCTTGTAATGCATGCACTTCGAGAGGCGGAGTTGAGGGGATTGCCTGAGCTCAAGGATTTGAGACCAGCCTGGGCAACTTGGCAAGACCTTGTCTCTTCAATAAATTTAAAAATTAGCCAGATATCGTGGGGCACACCTATATTTCCAGCTACTTGGAAAGCTGAGGCAGAAGGATCACCTGAGCCCAACAGATGGAGACTGCAGTGGTCATGAGCTGCCACTGCACTTCTGCCTGGGTAAAGAGACTTCAACTCAAAAAAATAAATAAGAAAGCAAATAAATAAATAAACAGGGTCAGAAGTAGTGGTAAATATTAGCTGAAAAGTGAGAATAGGTGAGGAGAGAACTGGGAGGGGAAGGAGAGGAGAGTTCTCCCAGGTTTTCCTTTTTCACCTCCTGTAGAGATCTTCTTATCCTGTGTTTTTATTTGAGTCTTTAAAAAATTTCATATAATTTTAAAATTATTTTGATGAAAAGATCTTTTACAAAATAAATTATAGGCTGGGTGCAGTGGCTCATGCCTTTAATCCAGCACTTTGGGTGGCCGACGCAGATGGATTGCTTGAGCCCAGGAGTTCAAGACCAGCCTGGGCAACATAGTGAAACCTTGTCCTTACAAAAAAATAAAAAATTAGCTGGGCATGGTGGAGCACACCTGTAGTCCCAGCTACTCAGGAGACTAAGGTGGAAGGATAGCCTGAGCCAAAGAAGTTGAGACTGCTGTGAGCCATGATTGTCGTGATTGTGCTACTGCAATTTTGAATAGGCAACAGAGTGAGACACCAACTCAAAAATAAATGAATGAATAAATAAATAAATAAAATTATAAATGAATCCTTTCCCTCTAGTCTTTGCTTTTTAATGGGAATACCACAAGCTCCCACTGAAGGAATTGACTTCACTGAAAGATATAGAAACTGATTATGCTTGACTTAAAGTAAAATAAAAAATAAATATGCAAAAAAGTTTGTGTGTGGTGTGTGTGTGTGTGTGCGCATGTGTGGTAATGTTAGCATGCTTTTTACTTTTTCTGCGTTAAATTGTTTTCTAACCTTCAAAGGGAGGCTAGGTAGTGCTTCTGAATTGCATATGGTCTGAGAACTTTGAAAACAGCCTCTTCTGTTTGCTGTCCCTCTTGTTTCTGCTGAAAACTTTACATGTCTTTTGGCTAGTCTGTGTGGCATTTCAGGAAATTTAACTACCCCACTACTGACCAAAACTGAGCTGTCAGGAGCTCAAGAAATGGACACAGGAGGGGGTGGGGGTCTGTCATAGCTTCAAAGAACAATGGAACAGAAAATGAAACTCTGCTTAGAATAAGCAAAGCATATGAGAAAATCAAGCTCATTTAGAAGGACCTGGCTATGTTTATGAGCTGCGGTTTTGCTAGTGATTGCAGTGACCGGCTTGTTTTTAAGGGTTTACATGATCCAAAATTGCAAACCTAAAATGTGGAATTGTAGATTAAACTAGAGAATACAAACTTATTGCTGAATCAGAGTAATTCTATGAATAAAGTGTTTCTGTTGTTTTAAATGTGGTAAAAATCAAGTGAACAAATAATTAATATATTTTCAAGTCATTCATTCATTTATTCGATAAACAATCATTGTGTTAGACATTCTGCAATGCACTGAGAATGAGGGTAAGAGGTTGGAGCAGAAAAATGCAAAGAGAAACTGGTAGGTGCAGGTTCCTAACTTGAAAGGCATTTATTCTATCAACAGAGGACACAAGACAGGTGCTGCTACAAAGACAGCACAAAGCAGAAGATGATAAAAAGAGGCACAGATAAAAGCCAAAGGCAGCAGCCATCATTCTGAACCAGGGGATTTGGGGCTGGTATCAGGAAGGACATGCCATAGAAGCCTGTGCCTTGAAGGATGGGTAGGGCATGTGGGCTGGACCTCATAAAGAGGACTCTCACAGGAAAGGAATTATAGACATTTCTGACCCTTATTAAGGGGTTGATAAGATTTACAGAGTTAATGGTCCAGCCTGGATCTGAGGGCTGGAATCAATTTCCCTGAGACACTCACTTCCATCCAACAGAAAGTAGGAGGGTGTCCAGCAAGTCACTTTCTGACCGGAAAGTGCTGACACCAAGCACCAGCAGGCCTGCTGACTCAGGCCACGGGAGCTTCCAAACCCTTGTCGCCTTCAGTGCATGAGTCTTCACTGCAGCTGTTGGAATAGTGCCAGGCTTGCAAATGGCCTTTTATGCCACTTACCAAGAATGAGTGTTCACTAATTTCTTTTCCCCCCTGGGCACTGGAATGACAGCGACTTCCTTGGCGTTCTCTCCTGAGGGGAGTGTAGTTAATTCAAAATGTAGAGAGTCTGGTAAACTTTGCATTTCCGTAGAGGCCCAAGGCTAGAAGTTGTATAAATATCATTATGTTTGTGGGTTTGCCTGTTTATTGCCGTATCACTTAAAAACAGCTAGATGGGGCCTGGTATGGTGGCTCAAGTCTGTAATCCCAGCATTTTGGGAGGTTGAGGTCAGGGGACTGCCTGAGCTCACGGGTTTGAGAACAGCCCAGACACCTTGGCGAGTCCTCATCTCTACAATAAATCAAAAATTTACAGGGCCTGGTAGCACGCGCCTGTAGTTCTGGCTACTTGGAAGGTTGAGGCAGAAGGATCGCGGAGCCCAGCAGGTTGAGGCTGGGGTGGCTGTGAGCATGTCACGGCACTCCAGCCTGGGCAACGGAGTGAGACTCCAACTCAAAAAAAATAATAATAATGCAAATCAGAGCACAGTGGAAAAACCATTGAAAGTGATGGAAAAAAAAAATAAAAGCTATCAAACTTGAATCTATATCAAGAAAAAAAAACTTTAAAAATGATGGTGAAATAAAGATATTTCCAATAAACAAGGCTCAGAATTCACTGCCAATATACATGCTGTTTAGGAAAAGTTAAAGAAAATTTTTTTAGACTGAAAGAAAATTATGCCAGGTGGAAACATGAATGAATAAATGGAGGAATAAAGAATCAAGTACTAGAAAAGGCAAATATGAAGGTAAGTGTTAAAAGCTATTTTCCTCATTTCTTAATTTTTTTTTTTTTTTTTTTTTGAGTAGGTATCTAACTCTGTAACCCAGGCAGTGCAGTGGCACAGTCACGGGCACCACAGCCTCGACCTGCTAGGCTCAGGTGATCTTTCTGCCTCAGCCTTCCAAGAAGCTGGAACCACTGGCGCATGCCACCACGCCTGGCTAATTTTTTGTTTTACGGTAGAGACGAGGTTGCCCAGGCTGGTCTTGAAACCCTGAGCTCAGGCAATCTTCTTGCCTCAGCCTCTCAAAGTGCTGGGATCACAGGCTTGAGCTACCACACCCAACCAATTTTTTTTTTTTTTTAGTCAGAGTCTCACCCTGTTGTCCACGCTGGCATGCAGTGGCATATTCATGGCTACTGCAGCCTCTACCTGCTGACTCAGGCAATCCTTTCACCTTAGACTTCCAAGTAGATAGAACTATAACTAGCCTCAGCCTCCCAAATTGCTGGGATTGCAGGCATGAGCCACTGAGTTGGCCTATTTTTTTAAAAGAAGATAATTGTTTTTTTTAAAAATACACTGTATTGCAGTTTCTGATGAATGTAGAAGTAAAATGTACATAAACTGTAGCACAAAGAGCTGGGGAAATGAAAATATACTATGGTAAGTTTCTCAAGTTATATTCGAATTTGTTTTGTTTAAAGGTAGAATATGATGAGTTAAAGATGAGAATTGTAAATCCTAGAGCAATGACTAACAATACAAAACAAAACATATTGCCAATAAACCAACTTGAATATTAAAAAATACTCAATCTAAAAGAAGGCAGAGAAAGAGGAAAACATGAACAAAGAACATATGAAAGAAATAGAAAACAAATAGCAAGACGGTAGACTTAAAACTAGCCATATAGCCAGGTGTGATGGCATGCACCTGTAGTCTTGCCTGTCTAGCAGACTGAGGCAGGAGAATCTCTTGAGACTGGGAGTCTGAGGCTGCAGTGAGCTGTGATTGCACCAACTACACTTACCAGCCTGGGCAATAGAGCAAGACCCTGTCTCTATTAAAAAACAAACTAGCCATATAAAAATCGTATTCAATGTAAATTGATTAGATATTCTAATCAAAATACAAAGGCAAAACCTCTGTAGATTTTTTTTTTAAAAGGAAGACCCAATTATATACTGATTCAGAGATACCCACCCACAAATAAACGACACAGAGAGGTTAAAAGTATAAGGACAGAAGAAAATATACTATGGAAACATTAATCTCATGAAAGTCATGCAAACACTAATAGTCAGGAAAGCTGGAATCAACCATAATCTTAAACTTTATATCAAGCAATGCAATCTTAAAATCAAATAGCATATTAAGATTTTAATAATAATCTTAATATCAAGCAACAGACTTCAGAACCACAAGATTCTTATAGATGAAGAGGAACATGTTATAAGTTTCAATTAGTCAAGAAGACACATAACCATAAGCATGTGTGTGCTTAATAAAAGAGCATCACCATGTACAAAACAAAACAGACAGAACTGAAAGGATAAAGAAAGATCCACAATTATAGTTGGAGATTTTGAAACTTCTCTCCTAATAATTAATCGACAGAAAATCAGTAAGACTGCAGAAGACTTGAACATTTTCAACAAACTCAATCTTTTGACATTTACAGAACAATACATAGAACAGTTACAGAATACATACTCTTTTCAAGTACATGTGGGTCATTCATATTTTCTGTTGCAATTTAACTAAAAATGAATTCAGTCATAGAAGACATCTGGAAAATCCCCAAGTATTTAGAAATTAAACAAAGTAAACATTCTTGATTAGTAGATCAAAGAAGAAGTTATCAGAGAAGTTAGAAACTATCTCAAGCTGAATGATAATGAAGACAAAACATATCAAAATGTGTGGGATTTAGCTCAGGCAATGTTAGTAGAAAAGTTATAAATTTAAATGATTTCTAATACAAAAGGAGAAAGATTTAAAATCAATAATTTGGGATTCCACTATAAAAAGTTCCAAAAAAATGAGCAAACTAAACCAAGTAGAAAAAAGAAAAAAATAAGGTGCAGATTTAAAATAAAATAAAATAAAATAAAAATAAGGTGTATCAATGATACAAAAATCAGATAATAGAGAAAATAAATTAAACTAAATTTTTTGTCATTTTCCAATTTTATTTAAATTAGTTCCAGACCAGCAAGATGGTCTATTTTAAATAAAATGGCTTGTGAAACACAAAAAAATTATAGCAATGCAAGCTTTAGATATATCAATTAAATATTTCAATATACACTTTAAATTAATGTTTTCTTGGTAGAAAATGTAGAAAATTATTTCTAAAACGTCCCCTCTGAGAATCATTAAAAAAAAAAGAAAACCTTTTTGTCACAAAATCACAAAAGCTCCAAGACAGGTCTTTTCACAGTGTTAAATTTTTTATATTTAAAAATAAATAGTTTAATTTCACATAACAAAACATTTACAGTTAATTTTAGTGATCTTAACATTTACATTTATTTATTACCTTCATCATCCTGCATCCTTTAAAAACGCTGTTCCTACAGTGTGGTGGGCAGGATAACAGTCCACCAAAGATGGCCATGCCCCAATCTGCAGGGATATGTGAATATTGTACATTACATGGCAAATGGGACTTTGCATATATTATTGAGGTAACCAGACCTTGAAACCTTATGCTTAATAATCCAGGTGGGCCTAATCTCATCACATGAGTTCTTTTTTTAAATATATAAGTCTAGCTGTGTAAATCTTTATTGAATAAAGAGTTAAGTGCATTTTATCAAATTTAGCACACATTTTTCTATTGCTTAATCCTCATCCTAAATAGTATTTTGTTTATTTACTTTAAATTTTAATTTTTTTATTTTAAAGATATGGGGTTCCCTGTGATCGTTCCGCACTCATGCCACTACCTGCCCTCCCCCAGTCGCCTCTCTTCTCCTCAGTGGTCACCTGCCTCCTTCCAAAGAAACGCCCTTTCCCTCTCTCTAGTTGCCCACCACAAGGCGAAGACTCTCATTACCTGTTCCACTCTTATTTGCGTAAGAAAACCAAGCTCATAAGATGAAACTTCACAAAAGATGTCTAAGCAACAACCAACACAGTTTATAAATCCAGAGATTCCTAGCTATGTTGGATTTGCAAATCTTCCCAATCAAGTTCACCGAAAATCAGTGAAAAAAGGTTTTAGTTCACACTGATGGTGGTTGGTGAAGGAGGTCTAGGAAAATTGACTCTCATAAACAGCCTTTTCCTGACTGACCTCTACCCAGAAAGAATCATACTTAGAGCTGCAGAGAAAATTGAAACAACTGTCCAAATTGAGGCTTCAATTGTTGAAACTGAAGAGTGAGGGGTCAAGCTATACCTGACAGTGGTGGACACCCCTGGCTACGGTGACGCTGTCAATTGCAGGGATTGTTTTAAGACAATTATCTCCAATATTGATGGGCAGTTTGAACGGTACCTGCATGACAAGAGTGGCTTGAACAGGCGGCACATCATTGATAACAGGGTGCACTATTGCTTTTACTTTATTTCACCCTTTGGACATGGATGTAAGCCCTTAGATGCCGCGTTTAGGAAGGCAATACACAATAAGGTGAATATTGTGCCTGTCATTGCAAAAGCTGGCTCACTCTGAAGGAACGGGAGCGGTTGAAGAAAAGGATTCTGTATGAAATTGAAGAACATTACATCAAAATCTATCACTTACTTGATGCAGATGAAGATTTCAAAGAGCAGACTAGACTTCTCAAGGCCAGCATCCCATTCTCTGTGGTTGGATCCAATCAGTTAATTGAAGCCAAAGACAAGGTCAGAGGCTGCCTCTACCCGTGGGGGGTTGTGGAGGTGGAGAACCCAGAACACAATGACTTTCTGAAGCTGAGAACCATGCTCATCACCCACATGCAAGATCTCCAGGAGGTAACCCAGGACCTTCACTATGAAAACTTCCGTTCCGAGAGGCTCAAGAGAGGTGGTAGGAAAGTGGAGAACGAGGACATGAATAAAGACCAGATCTTGCCGGAAAAGGAAGCTGAGCTTTGCTGCATGCAAGAGAGGATCGCAAGGATGCAGGCACAGATGCAGATGCAGGGCGGGGATGGTGACAGCGGGGCTCTAGGGCACCACGTGTAAGGTGATGTGCACATATCAAAAACACTTTCTTGGATAAATAGAAAACATTCCAAATGCGTAAGAGATCATCGAGAAAGTGCTCATCCACATTGTACAGTACCTGTGCCTGAGAATTTAATTTTTTTGAACTTCTGATTTTTTTGTAGGAAGTACTTTTGACATTTGTCTTTTATTGCTATATTATGTTACATTCTATATTTTATGAGGTGAACTTCCATTTTCATTTTCTTCCTCCCTAACTAACCACTAATGTTAGAATTGATTTCCAAGAATCAGTCAGCATGTAAGTTAATATTGAATTTCTTTGGTTTAGCTAGCCTAACTGACTAATCATTGATGAGCACTCTTGATTTGTATTCAGAACATTCAGATTTACCCAGAATGTTCCTGAGTGGTGGAGACCAGTACTAAGTGATGTAGAAAGATGTGCTGACTTGGTGCAAGGCCATTTGCTTACCATGTCACACCACGTGGAGACTCTTAATTTTCTTGCTTTTATGTTTGTGCACAACACCTAAAACCAGTTGTGCTGCTATAATTCAATACTGTTAATAGATCTACACATTACTTTGCTAACCAAAAAAAACAAGAGAATTACCTAATGAGATATAAGTTTATACTTAAATAGGTTTTTAAAAACAGAACTTTGAGAGGTGAATTTAAAGAAATCTCTGGATTCTAATGCCAGGTCTTTTTTTTTTTTGTATTCAATATTTTTTATTATGATATTGTGGGGTACAGATAAGGGTTGGTATACAAATATGCTTCGTTCAGGCACCCTTGTTGATAAGAGGTGTCTCCCCATCCCCAGACAGATATTTACTAGTATTAATCCCATCTCCCTACCCCCCCCCATAGTTTCCCACCACTGTCAGTCATTTTCTTATGGTAATATGTTGGATGATCAAGGTCCACTATATGAGTGAGAACATGTGATACTCAGTTCTTTGTTTCTGTGAGAGGTCACTCAGTATTATAGACTCTAGTTCCATCCAGGTTGCTGTGAAATTCATGGTTTTATTCTTTTTTATGGCTGCGTAGTATTCCATTGTGTATATGTACCACATTTTTTTAATCCAGTCCTCTTTTGATGGACAGCGTGGTTGCTTCCAGGTTCTTGCTATTGTTAACAATGCTGCGATAAACATACGTGTGCAGGTATCTTTTTTATAGAGTGATTTGAGTTCTTCAGGGTATATTCTCAGTAGGGGGATTGCGGGGTCATATGAGAGGTTGATATTTAGAGCTTTTAGGAATTGCCACACTGCTTGGAAAACAATTTTCTATGGGTCTTTTGCATATCTTCACATCTTGTGAGTGAGGCACTGATTTTCTTTATGAGA
>CAUYQG010244076.1:0-50184 GCA_963574415.1 Tarsius wallacei
CTACCACGCCTGGCTAATTTTTTTGATTTATTGTAGAGATGAGGTCTCTCCAAGTTGCCCAGGCGGGTCTCGAACCCGCGGACTCAGACAGTCCACTCACCTCAGCCTCCCAAAGCGCTGGGATTACAGGCTGAGCCACCAAGCCCAGCTTGGAGTATATTTTTAAGTTCCTTTATCAACATGTATATAAAAGAGTGATGCCACCGCACCTGTAATCCCAGCACTTTGGGAGGCCAAGGCGAGAGGATTGCCTGAACTCAGGGGTTCAAGACCAGCCTGGGCAACTTGGTGAGACCTCGTCTCTACAATAAATCAAAAAATAAGCCAGGCGTGGTAGCGCACGCCTGTAGTTCCAGCTACTTGGAAGGCAGAGGTGGAAGGATCACCTGAGCCCAGCAGGTTGAGGCTATGGTGACCATGAGGGTGCCTCTATACTCCAGCATGGACAACAGAGTAAGACTCCAACTCAAAAAAAAAAAAAAAAGTGAATTGACAAGAAGATAAGAATTGTATTCATATAAAGATGAAGTAGTATTACAACAGGAAAAATCTTTTAAGAAAACTTGCTTTGTCAAGTGGAAATTGACTTACTGTAGTGAGAGAGAGGAAGCCAGGGGAAGATTTAGTGGAAGAGTGGATGTTAGAACTGTTGGTTTGTGACCTGTACTTGTTTTGGCTCTCAGAGATCATGCCATCTCTTAGATGAGAAATGTAGCCTCTTTTGGCCAGGTGCAGGGCTCAAGCCTGTAACCCCACTACTGCGGGAGGCCGAGACGAGAGGACTGCCTGAATCTGAGGGCTAGAGACCAGTCTGGGCAATATGGTGAGACCTCATCTCTATAATAAATCAAAAATTAGCCAGGCGTGGTAGTGCACGCCTGCAGTTCTGGCTACTTGGAAGACTGAGCTCAGCAGGTTGATGCTGTGGTGGTCGTGAGCATGCCACCGCACTCCAGCCTGGGCAACGGAGTGAGACTCTAACTCAAAAAAAAAAAAAAAAAAAAAGAAGGAAAAGAAATGTAGCCACTTTCTAAACATACGTGTAATTGACAGTAATAATTTTAAATTTTGCTTTCTTGGGTTTCCGCCCCCTTTTTTTAAAGGTATAGAAGAATGAATATTCTGTTTTCAGGAGGATAAGGAAAAAGTCCTTATTTCCTTTTCTAGCAGTTTGGCTATTTTTGTTGTTGTGCTTACTTCATAAATGGAGAGGCATCTGTACCATGCATTGTACCATGCCCAGAAATTTTTTTTTTCATTTGAATGTAATTGTTCCTTAGCAAATAATTGCAGTCCAGAATGACTTTTATTGAGCTTGATTGAATTAGGGATATGTATGAAAATGAGTTAGTTAAAGCTTAATCTATTATCCAGAGAATTGATGAAAACATCAGAAAAGCAGTCACTCATGGGAATTAAATATTCTTCTACATAAGTGGGCAAC
Organism: Tarsius wallacei; assembly: GCA_963574415.1. NCBI lineage: Eukaryota > Metazoa > Chordata > Mammalia > Primates > Tarsiidae > Tarsius > Tarsius wallacei. The sequence continues at coordinate 1,445 of CAUYQG010244076.1, forward strand.
ATGGTAATCTTGGAGCCCATCCTGCACTAAATAGGTAGTAGTGACATTAGGGTGCAAAACACATGATTTTGGCATAGAAGGGGGTTTTGCCACACTGTGCCTTTGAATGCTATACTGGACATTAATACTAATTGGGAGTCTGCCTCATTGTAAGAAGTGGTACCTCACCTTTTTTAGTATAATTAGCTTTTCAAAAGACAGCACCTCAAGGGGCAGTTTGTGAGCTGTGCCAGAAAGCCAGTTGCTTTGGGTTGTTTCAGTGGTTGCGTAGGCCACATTTTTAAGATAGATTTTTCAGATGCCATGCCCAATGCCCTATTTGTCTTAAGAGACAAATAATAGATATTTAATGGATGACTGTCCTGCCTGCCATGATGAAATTTCTCAGAGGGAAATCCTGAGTTGTGTCAGATCAGTGCTGGCTAGTACAGAGGGAAACAGTGTCATGAGTGGGAAGCAGAGGCCTTGAAAAGAGACAGTCTTTTGCAAAGCAAAAGAAACCATCAAGAGAGCATGGAGTCAGCCCACAGAATGAGGAAAACATGTGTTTACCAACTGTATGTCTGACAAAGGCCTTGAATAGACACTTCTCAAAAGAAGACATATGAGTCGCCAACAGATACATGAAAAAATGCTCAGCTTCACTAATCATCAGTGAAAGGCAAATCAAAACCACTGTGAGATACCACCTAACTCCAGTAAGAATGACCATCATTAATAAATCAAAAAAATAGAGCAACCCCTTAGGTCCCCTTTCATTGTGGGAGCTTTTCTGTCCTCTCAATAAATTCTGCTTTCAAAAAAAAAAAAATCAGAAGACAACAGATGCTGGTGAGGAAGTGGAGAAAAAGGAACACTTCTATACTGTTGGCAGGAGTGTAAACTAGCACAACCTCTATGGAGAACAGTGTGGCAACTTTTAAAGGATTTAGAAATTGACCTTCCATATGACCCAGCAATCCCCCTTCTGGAAATATACCCAGAGGTACTCAAATGATTCTGCAAAAAAGATACTGGTGCATGCATGTTTATTGCAGCACTATTCACAGTAGCAAAAACATGGAGCCAACCATGTTGCCCATTGAAAGTGGATTGAATTTAAAAAATGGAATATTACACAGCCATAAAGACAGACAAAATTACGGACTTTGCAGCAACTTGGATGGATTAAAGTCTGTCATACTCAGTGATCTATCTCAGACACAAAGAACTGAGTACCACATGTTCTCACTTATAAGTGGGTCCTGAACATTAATTACAATACTACAAAAGAGGATCAGCAGTAGCAGGACACTGCCAGGGGAGTGAGATGAAGGGGTACATAACATCACCAAAGGTACCTGATCCTAAACCAGGGGAAGTGAGGACCAGTGTGAGGCCCAAAGTGCACTTGTATGTAGACCACTTACGTACTTAATCCTGACTTGTACCCCACATTTTAAAAATAAGATAAAGAGGGAAAAAATAAAGTTAATTCACTAATATGAGGGTAATAATGAAGCAGTTTCCATTTCAGGTTCAGGTTTGCTCAATTTTTCCTCTTACTGCATCTGATTTTCCCAAGGGTTGATATCAACGCACAGTAGCATGGCATTGAAAACACACTTTTTTTATGATTCAAGTTTTGATTTTGTAATAGAAATCTAGAACTACTCATCAAGAAAGATCCTTGAATGTTTCATTTTTAGGGCTGTAGTCTGGAAACAGAAGTTAATTTTTCTTGTAAAATAAGATAAAAATCAGCAATAACAAAAAAAAAAAAAAAAAGAAGAAAAGGGAAGTAGGCCTTAATGAGGCAGTGGGAGCTCATCATGGAGAGTCAGGAATCCAGGGCTCTGTCTGGGTGAATTGGTATTGAGGGGAAGCCAGAGTGGGACCCAGAGAACACAGGTGTCCAGTGACTCAGATGAAAATCTGCTCAGGGGTTGGTCTCAGGGCACATTCAAGTCACCATTCTGCATGGTTGTGCTCATACTTGGAGCATTTTCTCTTGCTGGCTCACCTGCGTTTTTAACACCTTATATCACCACCCACTTCCATCAAGTCAAAACACTTTCTGACATACAACGGCTTTGCTTATGCTGAAACTGCTTTGCTAAAGCTACTCATGTAGACTTTGTAATAGCCAGATAAAATCTGGAGTCTTGAAGTTTGGCCATCAAAATACTCAAAGGGAGTCTATCTCAGGCAGGACTTTCAGCCTTGGAATTGACCTCTGCTCTGTGGCAGACTCTCTGACTTCTTGTCTACTATGATTTTTTTGTCATCTTAAGAGAGCTTTAAAGCCCATACTGATACTGGTCACAGCATAGCCATTCTTCTCTCTTACCCTTCCACCACTTTATTCATAGATAGTTGCATCACACCTAGTAAATTCTCGAACAATAATCAAGATGAAGTGTAGCTATGGTCCAGTTTTTGGTATATATCTAATTATAGAAACAAATCTCTAAGGGTACTTGAAATTAATAAGAATTTATTTTTGAACTTCTGAAAGAACTTATGTAGACTATATAGAATTTTTTTTTTTCTCAAATAGTGGCAGGCACTTACTCCTTAGATTAAAGAGCAAACACATCTTTAAACCAAAATAAGAAACTCATACTGTCAAGATTAATGGTAGACCTTCCTCTCCCAATTATGGCAGTATGAATTTTATATATATATATATATATATATATATATATATATATATATAATTTATACCTATTTATTTGTTTACTTGACATTTATTTATAGTCATTTATTTACTTGTTGATTTTTACTCTTGTAAAAAATATTTATTTTTAATAGCTCTTCTGTGTACTTGCTTTTATGGGTTTATATGAATTAAAAGTATATGAATATGATGGTATATGAGATTTTCTTAAAAGAATATTTTTAGTATTAGTCACTTTATGGCAATTAAGAATAGACTTTTATACTATATTGTTTCATTAGTGTTTAGAATTGCACATTTCTTTCATAAAGTGTAGTAAAAGCATAGACATTTAATTTGGAAGTATTCATATATATCCTTTATAGTTTGTGCCAAAGAACCAAATTTATTCTTTCACCTATACCCTAGTTTTCAAAAAACCACGAGACCATTTTACACCCCCCCACACACATTTTTTTTTTGAGTCAGTGCACAGGTTGGAGTGCAGTGGTACAGTCACAGCTCACGACAGCCTTGGCCTTCTGGGTTGAAGCGATCCTTCCACTTCACCTTCCTAAGTAGCTGGGACTACAGGCATGTGCTACCATGTCTTGCCTGGTTTTCTTTGTTTTTAATTTTTATTTTTGTAGAGATGAGATCTTGCTGTGTTGCCTAGGCTGGCCCTGAAACTGCTGGGCTCAAGCAGTCCTCTCACCTTTGCCTCCCAAAGTGCTGGGATTACAGGCATGAGCCACTGTGCTAGGCCCCATTTAATATTTTATTCATTCTTTTCAGCTTTTGTTTTTGTTTATAGCACTGGATGATAACTGAATCATCTAATTCTAGACAGGGTTACTCAGATGAATCATTACATATTTTTGGTGTTTAATGTGAAGAGTCAGTTCTTCCATGTCATCGTAGCTGGTTAGGCAAGCCATAAAATGACTGATAGTATTGATAGAGCTGTAAGCCAGTAAGTAATATCCAATTTCTTCAGTGTGTAGGTTACAGATTGTAAAGAAATACATTGTCATAATCTGCCTGAAGCAAGAAATAGTTTCTTTTAGTTGAATGTGAATTTAGGTTTACATTGAAGCAACCTAAATCAGATGTGACTCACAAATTGAGATGATAACTTTCTAATTCTTAAAAATGATGTGATTTTAGGAATGTATCTGTATTTTCAGTGTTATTAATGTAAAATGTATCATTTACTTTGTATACCCTTTTGCTGATTTTTATCTGATATTTACTTCATCTTTTGTAGTTAGAAAACAGTTTTTTATTGCAATTTCTATTTGTACTCCTCACTCTGGGTTACTTTCTTGTTTGTTTGTTTGTACTGTCCTGTTTCATTTATTATCTTTAAAACATTTAAAAGACTCCAGCCTGGGTGACGGAGTAAGACTCCAACTCAAAAAAACCAAAAAAAAATTAAAGATAAATCATAAGACATTAATATCAATCACAGCTTATCTAGTTGAACTGAGCCCGGTCATTTAATGTAACGTGAATTTAGTCAGATGTCAATTTAACCCCATTTTTTCTCAAGGGATTTGCTTGCTTGTAATTCTTTCTGCACTTGATTTTAGCCAAAAGCCAAGAAGTGATTGCCCGTAATTAATTCTTTTTTTTTTTTTTTTTTTTTGAGTTGGAGTCTCACTCTGTCGCCCAGGCTGGAGTGCAGTGAGTGGCACACTCACAGCCATCCCATTGTTGACCCGCTGGTCTCAGATGATCCTTCCGCTTCAGCCTTCCAAGTAGCCGGAACTACAGGCGCGCGCTACCACGCCCGGCTAATTGTTTGATTTATTGTAGAGATGAGGTCTTGCCAAGTTTCCCAGGCTGTTCTTGAACCCGTGGGCTCAGGCAGTTCTCTCACCTCAGCCTCCCAAAGTGCTGGGATTACAGGCTTGAGCCACTACGCCTGGCCTGTAATTAATTCCTAATCTACATAATCTTAATCTCAGAATTTCCGTTAAATAATTCTAGTGACTGTCTTTTTGATAAATTAGTCGACAATAAACACTATAGGACGCTTTCTTTAAATAGCATTAGCATGGGCATGTTTGCCTGATTTTGATTGTTTGACTAGCAATTCATTTTATTTGGGGATTATTTTGCTAAAGGAGAATGAGTGTCAGTTTTGTTTGAATTTTCTGGTTTACCATTTTAATTACTTTTCTATGGGTCTTCCACAGAATCCTGCTGCATCACAGAAGCTGGAAGTTCTGATGTTCCATTGAAATCACAATGGAAAGTCTTGGCTTGACTGGTAAGAGCAGCACTGAGGGTGCATTTTACTTCTCTGGAAGCAGTGAGACAGTCAAGAACCATGTGTAATCAGAGCTGATCTAAACGTTTTCTGTCTGATAGATTCACCTTCCATGTAAAAGTGTGGCTCTTGTATATTTTTTCTTATAAATTTTATTATTTTTTTAAGTGACATTTTAATCTCCATTATCAAGTAAGTTAAAAAATTTTTTAAATCATAAACATTTTTAAATTAACTGATTTGTTCCAGCACAGTAATGTGTTATTGGTGAAAGTCAATTTGTTGAAGTCCTAGATATTTAGAGGTTATATGCCTAAATAAATATTAAACAGTTCTATTCCCCAAAAGCTATTTTTTTGTACCGCCTTTGATTTTAATTGAAAAATGAATCAGTATCAAATCATTATGGATTTTTTCTTATGTATTAAAAGTAATAGAGGTGTGCGTAGTTGTATCACGAAGCTACTTTAAATATGAAAGCCAGACAATGAAGGAAAAGTTGAGATTTTAAAATATATACATGTTACAAATTTTATCAAACTCTGAAACTCATAGATATTCTCTGTTGTTTTGTATGTAAGTTATTTTCCAAGGTGTTGGCTTAGGAAAAAAAATGTTTTAACTTTTAAAATATGGCAATAATGTTTTAAAAATGATCACTTAAATATGTAGGGTTTTTCTATTCTGGGATTAAAATGTATGATTGCTTTACTGATACCTGAATACTTTATGGTAAACTGATGATTTATAAGACTGAGGAACTTGGTGTAAATTAAAATGAACAAATGTAGTAAATATTGTTTAGTTGCAATTTTCAGGAAAGCAACTTATTCTTTAACTTTCCAGTTAATTTAAAGTTAATCTGAGTCTTTCCTGTTTTAAGTAGTTTTGTTAGCTTATCAAATCTTCCTAGAATATCTGTGTCTACCTTCCTCTTTGAGTAAATATGTGACTAGAGGTTGCTTTTGTGATGTGAGCATAAATATAAGGCCTCTGAACCAGTCTCCTGAATGTCATTGGGTCTAGAATTGTACACACAGTATAATACATGCAACTTACTTGAATATTTATTTACTATAGAATATTTAAACAAAAGAATCTTAATGCCAGTGAGAAGATTAGAACTTAGTTATCATTTTTTCTCTGCTCTATAATCCTTGAAGGCACACCTGTTACAAATTCAAATTCTAGATTTAAGAATGCCAGTCAGAATACAGTTAATTAGGGTTTTACTGAGTCAGCAGTATAAACTGTGGGCTATTCAAAAATCAATAGAAAAATTTCAAATGTGTTCTTAGTTGCTAATCTAAGACAGAATTGAATATGGTGAGGTTTACAGAAAATTAAGTATGTGACAGAATTTTGAATTTACTAAATATGAATATATATGTAGAAAGTACAACAAAGCACTTTATCTGATCTGGTCAGAAAAACTATGTCGTGAACCAACATTAGTATCACAATCTTCACTAAGTAGCTGTTTGATCTATGACTTCTGAATATTAATCAGATTATTGCAAGAAAATATATTTTATTGACTATATGCAGAAATTGACAGAAATTTAAATTGCTGGTAAAATTTAAGAAGAAAACTTAATTGAAGATTGCTAAAACTACATACTTATAGCTTACATGTATGCTTGTCTTAAATACAGTATTAACTAAGAAATACAAAAAATGCCATACAAAACAAGGAGTAATTTAGGAAACAAATCCTGGAAGATGCTACTTGACAAAATAATGGCAGGGTCCAATGAATTTGGAAAACGTGATATCGGTCAACTTAGGCAAAGTTATATTTCATTATCAAAATAATCCCGAAATCTTAGTGGTTTGTGGAAATATTTTAACTATAATATCTACAAAATCTACTACTGCTTTTTTAGAGTGTATGCATATAGTATATTGATGATTCCATGAAGTCCTCCAGTAAATGAAGCTGTTTAACATGTAAAATTATTTGACTGTGAATCTTTTTGTTGTTGTTAAGTGAACACTGCGACAAGCTTAAGAAATAAGGAATTGATACAGTTCAGGAATTTCCTGAAGTTTTGAACCTTAGAACTTTTCCTAACATTTAGAAAAAGTTTCTAGTACATATAATAGACTTGCATTATGATTTTATAAGTGGTTTTTAAAATGAATGACAATTACTACAGGCTGGACCCTCTGTAGTTTGCATACAGAGTTAGAGAAGGGAAATATGATACTCATAGTAATTTCTTACCTATTTATAATAGGTAACAGAACATTGACAGACACCGAATTTGGTACAAGAGGAGAATGAGGAAATGAGTACTTTGCTTTTTCCTGTAGTAATATAATAATTTTACCGGATATGATAGTAGCCAAATGCCTTTGTCTGCTTCAGTTCAATTTCAAGAATCATTCTAGTGATAAAGAGTGTAGACAGCATAGGAAACGTAACAGTTGTATCCCAGGAGTTTTCTTTCTTTTTTTTTTTTTTTAATTTTTATTTTGAAGATGTGAAATACAATTCAAGGTTAGGTATATAAATGTTCATTATGCAGGTACCCTTGTTGATGAGGTGTGCCCCCACCTCCCCTGGCAGTTTCCAACTACTGCCAATCCCTTTCTTATGGTATTATGATAATTGTTCAAGGACCGCTTATGAGTGAGAACATATGATACTCAGTTCTTTGTTTCTGTGATAGATCACTCAGTGGTATAGACTCTAAGTCCATTCAGGTTGCTGCATAGTTCATAATTTTGTCCTTTATGGCTACATAATATTCCATCATGTATATGTACCACTTTTTCTATCTAGTCCTCTTTTGATGGGCAGCATGGTTGGTTCCATGTTTTTGCTTTTGTAAATAATGCTGCAATAAACATGCATGTACAGGTATCTTCTACATAGAGTGATTTGAGTTCCCCTGATATCCCAGGAGTTTTCTAAAGTACTTCACCTGAGGTCACATTCAGTATATAGTGACTTTTGCATCATCATTTTTTAAGTCTTCTAGAAAATTGCTAACATGTAGAACTCCTCAACAATATTGATTTATGAAAAAACCTTGCTACCAGACCTGTCTGGATTAAGATGACTTAGAGATCCAGCAGTATGTAAAAAAAATGTTTTGTTTGATAGTTTATAGTTCCTTAAGATTGGGGGTAAGGAACATCTGTCTTTTTTTTTTTAAACATATATAATGTAAGGTTAGACAGAAAGACAGTATAGCAAAACATAGTTTTTAGATTCAGAGAAATCCTAGTTTGGGCACTTTTTAATGAAAAGAATTTGTGGTATTATATTTGACTTCTTTGAAATTTTGTTTTCTCGTTGTAGTATGGGGACAATGATCTCTACATTGTAGGATTGTGTAAATTCCATGAAGCAGTTGTGTTGAATTGCCTGGCACATAGAAGCACTGGCAGTTTAAAATTGTGTTTAAAAAAGAAAAATGTGATCAAAGTTCAAGAATCTTGATACCCTGTAAAATACCTCTGATAGTGTATATGTATCTAAAATATGTTTTTGTATTTATATATAAACATATACACATACACACCAAGGATTTAAAAAGAATTGTCCCAAATGTATTAGAACCTGAACATTCTTCTGTAGATCTATGGAAATTGGAAGTGGTTTTATCCTTACTGCTGAAAGAAGGGGTGAGTCCTATAGAAATGTTACTCTGTGGTCTAATGATTCATTTCTTGCTACTGAGAATTTAGAAGTCCAGAGGACAGAGTGATGGCCAAGAGTAGATATACTGTATGGCCTTAACTCTTATAATAATGAAGTTGCATAAAGCTGAAAAAATACAAATTTTATAAAATCTTGAGGTATAAGGTAAAGGAACAGGAGATAGTGCCACTGAAATGTTTTTCACTATATAGAACAAATGCTATTGGTTTCAGAAGTGATCAGCATTTCTGTTTCAAGATTTTTATGTTACTATTCTCTAATGAAGCCTTAATTATTTAGACATCTTAGACAACTTCTCTATTGGTGTCTTCTTGTACTCTCAGAATCAAGTACAGTGTACTAATATCTTTTATGATTCAATGCCTTATGCTTTTTCTAAAAGTATTTGTTTAATTTGAAATAGCACATGTGAATAAGAATGATTTTTTGTGTGTGAATTCTTCAAATTGTTCCAGACTCTTCGTTTTATAAAAGCATCTGTAACGACTAGTTACTTTTTCAGCTGTATTATCCTTCAAGTAAAACTATCTCAAAAATATAAACTCTTCTTCAATGATTGTATTAGTCTACTCAGGCTGTCATAACATGTAACAAAATATGTAAGACTGGGGGCTTAAAAAGCAGACATTTAGTTTCACAGTTTTGGAGGATAGAGGTCTATGATTAAGGTGCTAGCAAATTTGGTTTCTGGTGAGGTCTCTCTTCCTGACTTGAACACAACTGTGTTCTTCTTGCTGTTTCCTCACATGGTGTTCTCGTGTGTGTATGTAGAGAGAGTGAGCCTTGGTGTCTCATCCTCTTCTCATAAGTATACCACTTTTGGACTAGGACACCTATATGACCTTGCTTAACCTTCATTTTCGATTTAAAGGCACTATCCTGTCACATTGGGGATCAGGGCTTCAACATATGAATTTCAAGCGGGACACAGTTCCATCTATAACATGCGTAGTTGTTTTTCTGTATCCAAGAATGAAGTGAAAGTGTTAAAAAATACTTTTTTATGTTGTTTAATCTATAAACAAGAAATCTGGTTTTTTATAATCTTCTAAGATTCTAATAATATCTTCAGTACCTTTGAGGTGTGAGACTTTTGAAATTACTGAATTCATATTTCTTCCACTTTGAAGTCACTGCTTATGAAGATTCTTAAAAGTGAAGGAATCAAGTCTGAGAACTTTAAAATGAGAGGGATTTATGTAATGGAGGAATTGCATCATTGCAAAAATTGACTTCCATGTGTATTCATTGTTATCTAGGAATAAAATGTATCTGAAAATTAAATTGATGAACAAGACAACTACTTTTTTGGGTTATATCTACTTCTGTTTACTCTGTCAAGCCAATTAACATTTTTTAAGGCAATATTCTCTTACTTTTGTGAATCAGTTGAGAATGCAAACAGGGAATGGCATACACTTAAGATTTTGATAAACTGAAAAAAAAATCATGTATTTGAAATAATGTCAACAGAAGTCAAGAGTCCTTAATTTGATATATCGATCTACTTATTGTCCTGCCTCCTTACCGTCCTTCTTTCCCCTTTTCCTCTGTTATCAACTCTTAAGTTAGGGAATGGTTGCTTGGATTTCTCAAGCAATAGTCTAAATGCAATGCATTGAATTTGGAATATCTGTGTAGAACTTCTTTCTACTTTATGGTATTATAGTTTTTCTATTAGGCAAGCCACTTGAGGAGTACTTGGGATTAGTGATGAGTAAATAGCACATTTACTTGTTGGATATAGATGTAGGCTCAAATTCACTTTCTTTATTTTATCTTTGAACAATTTTGCGTGTGTGTATGTATGTTCTCTGCCATTAGAACAATTTCAGTTTCTGGTGATTTGGCATCTGTCTACAACAAAAAAATAATAAAAAGAAAACAAACCTTTGAGACAAATAATTTTGTGTAAAAAGTATTTTAAATTAATTTGCAGGCCAGGCCCAGTGGCTCAAGTCTGTAATCCTAGCACTTTGGGAGGCCGAGTTGAGAGGATGTCCAGAGCCCATTGGTTCGAGACCAGCCTGGGCAACTTGATGAGACCTCATCTCTACAATAAATCAAAAAAGTTAGCCAGGTGTGGTAGCGTGTGCCTATAGTTCCAGATACTTGGAAGGCTGAGGCAGAAAGATCGCCTGAGCCCAGCAGGTCAATGCTGGGGTGGCCATGAGTGTGCCACTGCACTCCAGCCTGGGCGATGGAGTGAGACTCCAACAACAACAATAAAAAAATCAATTTGTAGAATTTATCAGGTCACCTCTGTATATATAGACTAAAGGATAAGCTATTGAGCAGTGATTTAATTGTGTGGGTCAGTTTAATTAGTTGAAATGTAATTTTTAACTCTTTTGTCCACTTTTGATTTTCGTCTTTCCCAAAAGCTATTTATGAAATTACTCAAACTCAAGAACCTTAAATATAATGAATTTAGGCAGTGTATTTCTTCTCAACAGTAGGATCAGTCTACTGATTGTGAAATTCCCTAGTTAAGGACAGTATAAATATAATCAGGCATAATGTCATATGTTTAATGCTATTCTGAAAAGTGTTGGCTGAGTTAAGTATTTTTATATCAAGGTCTGTATTTCCTCTCACTTCTACTATGGAGAAGTATGTTTTCCCAGGAAAATAAATAAATCTAATAGGGAGGAAATTGCTCATCACATTTCTCTCTCAGAATTTTCATGCATTGTAAAACATTCATTTATTCGATATTCTGTATATACACACAAAAGTGTATGTCTATGAGTGCATGCGTTTAGTTTGATTGAACTTCTTTAAGATGCTAAGGAACTTAAGTTTGTGCAAGAAAGTCTATTTTGTGTGCAGCTGCATTCCCAAAATCTAGAAATAGTGCCTTGCACATGGGAGTCTTTTAATAAATATATGGCCAATTATTATTACAGGAATTCACCTATCTTTAACTTGTAATCCACCGAACTTGATGTTAATAAGCATCCCCTGGGCTGTATGGAAATAGTTCCATCCAAGATTGAGTTCAGGGAGAGGAGTGTCTTCAAAATATACTTTAAGTTCGCAGTTAGTTCTATAATCAATAGATGTTAGTGGGCCTGAGAACTTAAAATGAGCCACAGAATATTTCTGTGTACCTGTTGGCTCATTTGTAGCTTGCACTGAATCAGCAAGTGTTTGTTAAGACTTGTTAGTAGTTTTCTAGTAAGTGATAGTCTCTAACACTGCATCAACAACCCTGTGAGGGGAGCACATGTGAAGGTTGCGAGTTGTAAGGCAGGCAAATTTGTTCATGCTGGGCTTTAGGAGATGCAATGTGGTACCTGGCTTCAGTTACCATGTACCAGAAAGGTTGACTGTAGTCCACTTTTAGGGGTTTTGTTCTGGGGAAATTTTTAAGGGTATTTCTGTATTCAAATTGATCTGTGAAGATGATAGATAAGAATGCTGTGTTTGGGTTTTACATTGTCTTTTATAACCTGCTTAGTTTAATTTGCAGTTGTTCTGCCTCTGCTGTGGCTATATTACTCTTCTTAAAAAACAGATGAATTATTTATTTTAGTTTTCCTCAACATTTACTGTAAGACCATTTATTGCCAAGTGTTTCCTTATGGCAGAAGTATTTCATTTTGGGTAGTGTTTTAAGATACTAAACATTACAATAGGTACTTAGAATGCACACGTTTCTTCAGAGAGCCGGCCAGGTGGAGGAATGGGCTTCTAAACAGGGCTAAGCTACCATTTATGGTGAGCACTATCTAAATAAGTTGTGCCACACTAATTGCACTGAAGAATTGCCAAATAAAGAGACAGTCAAACCTACCAAGTGTGAGGTGTATCCAAATGCACAGTAGTTTATACTCTTTTATCAATGGATGGACATGTACATGAAACTCTGTTCATGCTCCCAATGTAGTTTTTGAATCCTAATGTATTTTCAGCATTGTTAGAGTTATGAAATCATCAAATAGGTGTATTATAAAGCAGTCAATAGAGGAGAGTTTGAAGCAGCTACTGACAATTCCCTTAAATACCAAACCTCTTTTTTATAGCAGTCATTTTGTCAGGCCATTTGAAGGACAGAAGCATACAGATCATCTTTCCATTTGTTTGGTGAAGTGAACATGTAAATAAATGATAACGTTTTCAGTTTTGGAAGTTTAGTAGTTCTGGTTAAAATGATGGGTATTGCCTTTATTATTCACTTAGAGTCTCACTTTTTAGAGAAGATAAATTCTTTTAAAAGGGCTATTTTAATATAGCTTGTTGATAGTAAAGGTATCCCAATCATATCTCTTTTTATGAGCTTTTCCTTAATCAGCAAAATCATAGAACTTTTAACTAGTTATTTATATTGTAATAGAATATAGTAAACATTGGTGTTTATAATGTACCTCTGGAAAAATATTGCAGAACTTTTGCTTCCTAATGTGTATAATTGTCTTTATTCTTATTTCTAGACTGTGAACTGCATAACACTCACTATTGCTTCCTGGAGATTAATATGGAGAAGCAGAAAGTTAAGAATTTTCTTATAGAAAATAAATTTAAATGCATCTCTCCGGCCCCACCTCCACATTTTGAGCTATAGGGTGATCTCTTTGAAGCAAGGGTTGTGGAGTCAGATGGAATAAACCGTACCCAGCTGTTTAGTATAATTGGGATGTGGGAAACTTACTTAACTTTATCTGTGAAATGGGGCAAAAACCAACCATGTAAGATTGACTGTTAAGAGGGTTAAATTTTCTGGAGGGTGTAATGGTAACCCAACATATGGCAAGGACTATTAAGAAAATGTGTTGCTAAAATAGACAGCGGGTCAAAAGTGACCTATGCCTCTTTTGCTTCTTACCTGTTCCTTAACATGCAATTTCATCATGTTACACATTCACAACCAGGGAAACGTCCAGCTTCAAATTGCACATATTTATTATGTTGGAAAGGTCTTCATTGAATACAGGATGGATTTGCTTTAAATCATTAGGAAAGAATAACATTTACTCTTATTATTGTTAGATATCTTAACGTATTTTCTATATAAATTGTGGTACAAAGTTTGGTTTTGTTTTAGTTTTACTTCTTCCAATTTTGCATAAAGCCCAAACATATGGAAATATTAGGAAATAAGTCATCTATAATTAAATAGGTTATAGTTATTTAAGAGTATTATTGCTACATGCTGTAGTATTATTTAATCCAAATAGCATGTAAATTTTTAGACATAAGAGTAAATTGGTACAATCTAGATAATTTTCTTCAAAGATTGAAATTATTTTAACAAAATAATAAAATATAGTATGAATTCTTAATGATAATTCATAGAGTATGAATTATTAGTTTTTAAGACATGGAGTCTTACTCCACTACCCAAACTAGAATGCACTGGTGCATCATAACTCACCGCAGTCCTGAACTGGCCTCAGGCAATCACCCCACCTCAGCCTCCTGATTAGCTGCGATAACAAGTACACACCACCATACCCAGCTAGTTCATTTTAATTAATTATAGAGATAAAAACCTCACAATATTGCCCAGGCTAGTCTTGAACTCCTGGCCTTAAATGATCCTCCCACCTCAGTCTCCCAAAGTGCTAGGATTACAGGCGTGAGCCATCGTGCCTTGCTAAGAGCTATTTAAAAAAAAAAAAATCATTAGAAATTTTAATTGAGTTAAATAGCAAGTTAAATAGTTCATTCATGACCTTATTCTGCTAGTAAATTTATAAACTAGAAAAGAAATGTAAAATTTTTCTTCATTTTTAGTCAGTGGTTTATCATCTTCTGATTAATTGGTCCAAGAAGGAAGCATTTTCCTATATCTTCATACAAGGCTCTGTGAATGTATTTACTTTCTAATAATTTTCATACACATAGACATAAAAACCAATACAACTTGGTCTCTGTTCCTCATATCAGTAGCTGTTTTTATTACTTTTGAATACCTCTCAACAATTAATATATTTAAACTTGTTTTGAAGGTAATTTAATACCATCTATGAAATACCTTGATTCCTTCTAAAAAGCTGCTCTATTAAGTTAGTGTATGTGTTAAGTGTTTGTGGTTCTTTTATAGCAATTTTGCCTATTCCTAGAAAAGTATGTAAACATCCCAAACATAATAACCAACATAAAACCAAACATAACCAACCATGGATTTTATAGGCTTCAATTTATACTTTTAAAATTATTAACTGTCTACTGAGAAATCTAAACCCTTCCAGTCTACCTGTAAGAGTGTTTGTTCTCTGAATCATTATTCTTCTCTTTCTCCAGCTCTGTTCTGTTTCTTTTTAGAACCTGAACTGTCTACAGTAATTTCACTGGACAAATGTTTTCTTTAAAGATAAAGTAATATATGTCTAGCCCTCTGTATAGCTAATATATATTTAATAGAGTTACTATGTACAAGGCAGTGCATTAGACACTGTCACGGTCATGGTGATAATATAAGGCAAACTCTAGGCACAAAAGAAGGAGATATATAAATAAACTTTATTAAGAAGAGTACTGAGTTCTGAGGAAGATTCTGAATCCCAATTAAGGATATCAAGGAAGACTACACAGAGGAGGAAATACAGAAGTCTAGAAGAGTGAACAGACTTTTTTTTTTTTGCCAGTTGTATGGAATATATGTAAAGTTAAAATAAGAAACTTTGGTGCAAAGGCAGATGTAAGAGGGTCTTAAATATCAGGGTGAGTTTTTCTATGAAAGGCATATGGACCACTGAAAATTTTTGAGCAGATGATATAAATGAGATGAGATGGATTAGAAGGAAAAAGAAGTAGATGTTGGAAAGATTAGTTTAGAGGGCTTTAGCATTATCCTAGGTAAGAATAAATTCATTCTTCTAGTAGGGCATTGACTGTTGTAAATGGGACTATTATGAGAGACATTATGAATGTATCTTGAAATATTTTGGGTTGAATTATTCAGTTCACAAAATCAGTTAAGTCTTTCCAATTTACAGGGCAAAAATTAAAGGATACTCAGTTTTAAGGATTCCTTCAATGATGATTTTCTGAAACACTTGATGCCTACTACTACCAAGGGGGAATCCAAAAAACCTGGAATTCATTTATTCAAAAATTGTGTATTCTTACATTAAACTTCAGTTGCCTTCAAAGTACTCTCTGTTATATGCTGTACACCTAAGAGAGGCTTTTTCCACTGCTCAAAACAGTTTTTGAACTCATCAGTGTTGATGCCTTTTAGTGCTTCTGATGTTTCTTTTTTTTTTCACCTCTTCCACATTGGAAAACATTTCCTTTGAAAACTTTTTCATCCCGAGAAATAAAAAAATAGTTTTAAAATAGCAAGATAAGGTGAATAGGGAGGGTGGGGCCTGGGGGCCATGCCATTTTGGGTCAAAAATTGCTGAACACTCAGTGTGGTGTGGGCTGGTGCACTCATAAATCACTCATCATGAAACAGGCAAACACATTGAAAGGATTCTCAAAAAAATTTTACTGAAGCTGCACACATCCTCTCACAACAACACTAACTGGTAAACTGATGCTGATGAGTTCCTTGAATGCTTAACTAGTGGAGGAAACCTCTACTACGAAACATCCATCCTCCAAAATATAATTCCATTTTTTGGGGGAGAATTTGCCTCCTATTTGGCGCACGCGTGTGTGTGTGTGTGTGTGTGTGTGTGTGTGTGTGTTTAATGATTGTAAATTCAGCTTACAATGTGTTTCTCAAAGAATATACCTTTTAGATATCTGTTACCAGAACCAATTTAAAAACTACTAACCTACAGAACTTGGCAATAGACTGAACTTATTTTGAGGGTGTAGAGAGATAGTTAGAGGAAAGGAAACATTACAGGTGTTGAAAAGCAAGTCCCAGGTAGCCTTTTAATTTAAGTGTGGTTCACAAGAGTGTTAATACTGCCACCAGAAGTTAGGAGATAGTAGTAGAGATTGATTTGTGGGAGGAGGAGGTGAAGCTTGGGATGGATTGGATTTGAAACACATAGAGGATATCCATGAGATTATGTTTAGGATGTAGGTATAATTTGAGATGAATTTGGAAGAAATTCAGGCAGAAGATAGGTATAGTTTAAGAGAGGTAGAGCTGCAGCTTTGTAATTGATGAAAGACAATAAGTCTAAGGACAGAGCTTTTTAAATACTTGCCTATTCTTTGTTAAGGGAAGTCTGAAGGTAAGAAAAACCATCAGATCTGTGGTGCAGAAAGCAAGAGTAGAGTGCTATATGAGGAAGAGTTTCAAGATCGACAAGGTTGAAAAATTCAGAGACAGCTAAATGCCTGAAAAAGGTTCTTTGAGTTAGTGTTCCAGATGTGAATATGCCTTTGGAGAAAGCAGTTTTTATAGAGTGGTCAAGGCAAAAGCCATGTTAGGTAATGCTTCTAGTATTCCCCCTTTCAGTGCCAAGTTTTTGATTCCCTTTTTAGCTGAAACTGTATGTTGAGTCACTGTCTTCATTGAGTAATCTATAATGATTTACAAATCCTCTCCTGGGGAGCATAGAACTCATCTTCTATAAATGTAATTATAATATTCTTTTCTTCAAATATGTTACCTTAGACTGTTTTAAATCAATGCTTAGCCAGGTGCGAATATTATTTCCTCAAACGCACTGAGGTGACTTTCCTTAAAATGCCATTGGCAAACATACTTCCTAAATGTCTTACCCATAGGACTTATATTTATTACAGAGGGATGAATAATGAATTCTCTGTCACTGTCAGCTCTTCTTTTATACTAAATACAGCAATACTTTAAAGTCTACTCTTTTAATAAAGATTCTTTAGAAAGCTTTTCAGAGTAGTTGGGCCACCTGCATATGCAATTTCTAGGCTAAGAACCAGATACATAGCCACTTTTGTTTTGCTCTGCAGAGAATGGTGGTAAAGATAGACACAGCTAACCTCAGGTAGTAGTGGTAATTATAATGATTAAAAACTGCAACTGTTACTTGTATTTTATGTGCTAATTTTTATGTGTGCATATATGTGTTTATATATATTTTTTATTCCTTAATCTTCACAGTGGCACTTAGATGTCGTTGTCATTATTCCCATTTTAGATATGAGAGAACTGAGATTCAGAACATTCAAATACATTGTCTGAACTTCTTAACTAATTAAAGACAGAGCCAGGATTCAAATCCAGTTCTTGCCTACTTTCAAAGACTGTGTTCTTTATATAGTCCGTGCAGCATTAAGATGTATTTGAAACATGATCTCTAATACTTTTGATGGCTACTACTCACACCAGTTTGGGAGCTGAGTACCTCATTACTCATCTACTAACTCGGGAAGAACAGATCACTACTTTTCATTTGCTTAAGTAAACGTATTGTCATATGCCATTGTTGGTCAGGCACTGCTCTTTATACTTACTACTATTATGTATGTTTAATCTTCACATCAGTCTGATGAGAGGTACAGGTGTATTCATGTTTCATTATGAATTCATATACCCATCACTTAGATTTGGCCACTAACATTTTACTGTATCTTTTTGCCTATCTATTGTCTGTTCCTCTCTCTATCCCACATCAGTTCAACTTAATTTTTGATGCATTTGGAAGTAAATTAAGGGCAAAATTACACCTTCCTAAATAATTCAGCATGTGTAATATTACCTAGAGTTCAGTATTTTCTGAAGGTTTTTATTTTTATGTAAAATTTGTATTCAGAAAAATATACATCTTAACAGTATATTTTCTGAGTTTTGATAAATGCATCCAGCTGTGTAGCCCAAATACATATCAAGATATTGAACACTACTATTGGTAGGTACTTCTTTTTATTCTCATTTTTTAGATAAGGAAACAGGCACAGAGAGTTTAAATAATCTGCCTAAGGTTATGCTGCCAATCAATGGCAGAACTGGAAACTCTGGCGGTCTGGCTGCGGGATTTGTTCTCCTGACCATAGCACCATACTGCCTTTAGATTACCCTCACATGTTTGGGGTATCCTTTTGCATTCACATGCACAAATGTAATGTTTATTTTTAACATAAGTGTGTGGACACACAAGTGGTACATTGGGTTTAGTGAGAGTAGAAATGTTCTAGAAATGCGTTGGATCCTCACAAGAGTTTTTTGGCAGGTAAAATTAAGAGGGATTATGACAGGGAAATTCCCTTCATCAGAATACTAGAGTGAATCTCTATGGAATAGCTTTGTCTTAACTGGCATCCTTGATTCATGTTTCCACACATATCGATGAAACAATAGTGAGTTTCCTAATGGTGACACTGAGGTTCAGAAAATCCTCAAGTGCCACTTGAGCAATTAAGGGTAAATTATGTTCAGTATCATTTTTATATTAAGCATTTTTGCTCTATTATAATTAGAAAATTGTTCATTTATGTGTGGTATATATAGTTTCACTTATATTGGTACTTCAGACTCCAAAATAATAGAATTGACTAATTTGGGGTGTATATAGTTATGAAATTTATAAAGTTTTAACAAAGAAACTTAATGAAACCCTTTGACCTTTATAAATAAATTACAAAAAATTTGTGTAGAAACAGATTATATTAAAATTATTTTCTGGTTTGCAATAGTCAGGTGGCCCATCCTGATGAAAAGAAATTGTTAAACTCTAAAGCCTCTTTCCTGCATTATGTTCATACCACAAACCAAATCTTAAAAGTTGATCAGTATTCTTTTCACTACTTAAATGTTAAAAAAGCAGTCACCATGTAATTATTTTAAAAATCCTACCTATTGCTCAAAAAGCAATTTTTAAAAAAAGCATGTAGTTAATAAAACCTAGCCAGGCACTAGAGGGCAGAGCAGTACTGTACTTTAGGCCTTATTTGAAAATTTCCGGTTTAAAAATTGTGGAACATGATAGAAAATATATTGATGCACAGTTGAATAGAGATTTCTTTGTGTTCTTATTGTCTTGTTTTGCTGTGAAATCCAATAACATGCTTACGCTTGTATCAAAGGACTTTTCTGGCAATTACATTGACTGCTTCCAAAAGGGCATATTATTTAGAAGAGTATAAATATCCCTCAAGAGAAAATATGAATACTTACAAAGAGCAGTTCATTAAATAATTTATACTCTATGGAGTACCTAGAAATTGGACTGCAGTTTATACTTTAGGTGAGACATTATGACAGAACAAGTAACTCTGATACCCGTTCTTTATGAGAACTTACCGCTAAGAATTCATTGAAATGTGGAGCATTCTTTTATCTTTCCAGTCAGCTGAAATGTGTTGAATCATTAAGACTTTGAAATTACAAAATTGTAGAAGCAAATGAACTAACTCTAGCTTCTTTTTTAAGTGTTAAAATTTTGTCAAGTGACTGTTTAATTTCATCTCTGCCCCAAATTTTCTATCATCCTGATATTTTTATTTTGATTTTTTGTGGCATATTTAAAATGTATATTCTAGTAAATAACCTGAGTAATTTGATCCCATAAGATAGAAACTTTTTATCCTGAATTATGTATAGTTTGAATTTTATTTTATAAAAACAATTTGGATTTATATCCATTTCTAATAGGGACAATATAGGATATCAGAAAAAGCAGTGGATTTTGGAATCAAAAGATTTGGGGGCCCAAATCATCATTTATGTACTTGTGACCTTTGACAAGTCATAAAGTCATAAGTCTGGCCTCCATTTTCTATATTGGAAAAAATATTTCTTTACTTACAGCTTGGTTATTTCAAGGATTGTATGTGTGTATGTATGTTTCTCCAAAGATGAAACCTTGGAAAGATGAATTTTAATGGCTAGAGATAGAGGCTCAGAAAAACCTTAGGAATAACCTTGGAGTGTTTGATTATAGCATACAGTTAGTAACATGAGGGCACCTATTACATGAGTAAGTAGTACTAAAAATGGGGTTTTAAAACTAAAACCCAAGTTCCAATTGCCAGCTTCCTCCCTGTCTCTGAGTTTCTCTGGCTGCTTAATCTATTAACTTCTGACTCTTTTGCTCCTCTCAACTCTTTGTTTCTGTTCTCTGTTTATTTCTATGTTTTCTCTCTCTGTGTTCCTCCTGACTGTCTTTGGTCTCTCTCTGTGTTTTTCTTGTCCCAGGCACCCTCAGGAAGACCTCACGCCTCTAGCAGTACCTGGTATCATCTCCAGCATGTTATAGATGTGGAGGCTTCACTGGGATATTAAGAAATACCAGAGGCGAATTGTTCCACTGTAGTAAGTCGATCAGCATTTCTTTAGTGACTACTGTTCACAGAGCACAGTTGATGGTACTTTGGGGGGAGAAGAATGAGTTTTAGGCCACAGGACAGAAGAAATACATTGGTAAACTCTCCTCAGTGGCTCTTGTAGGCTGGACACACCTGCAGAAAACAACAACAGCAAATTAAAAAACTGACAAATAATGATACAAATGAGTGTGTGGTATGTATGTTGAAGGAGCCCCAGGGTTGATGGAGTAGAGAAAGGCAGGTGGTATTAATCAGGTTTCCTGCGTGAGTTTAAAATTAGGTTTTGAACTAAAGGTTGGAAGGGAGACAAGGGAAGAGAGGGTAGAAGTGAGTAATTTCTTTGGGATTTGGCTAGCCTGTGCACTCCCTGGGAATGAATCGCTGATGGGAGGGTAGGGAAATGAGAGTGCTAAATTTCAGCCTCCCAACAATTAACTTTACTTAAACTTCCAGAGTCTTAGAGAAATTCTTCGAGAATACAGCCGAGTTGAGACTTTCCATAAACATAATTGGTATCTGTTGCCAGTTTTAGAATTTATAGAGTTTAAGTGTACGTTTTGATTATATGAAGTAATAAAGAAGTACTATGACATAAAATTAACACAGGCTATTAGAACATGATTCAGGGATGCATTTTGAATGCTTAGATGAATTAAAATAGTAAATTGCAATGCAACAAGTCTGTTTTATGTTCGTGTTGGAAATTTATTCTTGCTGTTGTAGTTTAGACAGTCCTATCTAGTAGGTGCATCAGATTTGGATAGCAGAGCTGGATATGGTTTGAATCCTAACTCTGCTAGCAGTTTAACTTTGGGCAGTCTTACTTAACAACACAGAATCTCTGTTCCCTCATATGTAAACTAAGGATAAAAATAATGACCTCTGCCGGGCTTGGTGGCTCAGCCTGTAATCCCGCGCCTTGGGAGGCTGAAGTGAGTGGATTGTCTGAGCCCGCGGGTTCGAGACCCGCCTGGGCAACTTGGCGAGACCTCATCTCTACAATAAATCAAAAAACTAGCCGGGCGTGGTAGTGCACGCCTGTAGTTCCAGCTACTCGGAATGCTGAGGCAGAAGGATGGCCGGAGCCCAGCAGGTCGAGGCTGCGGTGGCCGGGAGTGGCCACTGCACTCCAGTCTGGGTGACGGAGTGAGACTCCAACTCAAAAAAAAAAAAAAATATTGACCTCAAAGAGTGATATGAATTAAAAGAGATAATTTTACAAAGTCCTGAGTACATGCTAGGTTCTTGTTATTTGCAGGCACTTAAAAATACCTTTAAAATAGTTTGTTAAATATAGTGTTATTTCTGAAAGCATTTTAAAAATAGGGGTTACTGTCTGGGCACGGTGGCTCAAGCCTGTAATACCAGCACTTTGGGAGGCCGTGGTGAGAGGATTGCCTGAGCCCACGGGTTCGAGACCAGCCTGGGCAACATGGTGAGATCTCATCTCTACAATTAAAAAAAAAAATTATCCAGGCATGGTAGCGCACACCTGTAGTTCCAGCTACTTGGAAGGCTAAGGCGGAAGGATCCCGGAGCCCAGCAGCTCAATGCTGGGGTGGCTGTGAGTGTAGCACTGCACTCCAGCCTGGGCAATGGAATGAGACTCCAACTCAAAAAAAAAATGTTACCCTACAGTATTTAGAAAATGCTGTATATACAAGAAAAATTTTACTTTTTTCACGGAAATTGCTTTAATGGCCTTTCATACCCCGCTGATGAAATATTAGAAAACCGAAAAGAGCTTCATAGCATAACAGGTATAATTTCACAATACTAAATGAGGTATGAGAAATGGTCAAGAGGACTCTCTGTATGTCTCTGTGGTCTGCAGACTTAATATGTGCCTTAAAACATACATCAGAAAATTCACTAACTTGAGAAACAAGTTTGTGGCCATTTTCAACACTATTGTGTTACCTTCTCTACCATTTCTGTGTTTAAAATTATTTAGAATCTTTAGATTGTATCTTTAGACTCAAGATCATCAGTCTAAAATGTAATCATTTTTTCACTGCCCTATGTAAGAATATTTATAGCATGTAGATAAGGTACAAAGTATAGCAGTAACATGAGTAACTGAGTACTTAGCACTAGCTTAGGACATAGAACATTGCTAGTCCACTGTGTGCCTGTTCCTGATGCTGTTGCCTTGCTTTGCACCCTCACCACAGTCCTGATATATTTATGTACCCCTTTCAAGTTTTACTCGTTTTTGAATAGTATATGAATAAAAATTTCTCTGAAACAGCTATTTTTTTTCTGTTCAACATATTTCATCATCCCTGCTTATCCTTGTAATTCATTCATGATTATAGATGAATAGTATTTTATTGTTTGAAAATACCATAATTTATTTACTTTTTAAAAATCACTCTTTAGATTGTTTCCATTTTTGAAGTTATTGGACATAAAGCTGCAGAGGAAAAAATGTTAAGAGTCCTGTACAGGCTTCTTGATGTACATATTCTTTCTCTAAGATCAATGCTCAGTAGAACTGCTAGGTAAGAAGGTGTGTCCACCTTCAAACCCCATAGAATAGTACCACATGGATTTCCATAAAACTTGTTACATTTTATACTCCCCCTAACAGAATGTCAGTATTCTCTCTCTCTCTTTAACTTCTATAGTTCTTTAAAATTACTAGACTGTAACATATTCACTAATCTTTTTTAATGATATATTTTTTATTATTATTTTAGCGTTATGGGGTACAAGTGAGAATTTTCTACATAAGTAAGTTGCATGCAGGTAAAGTTTGGGCTTCTAGCTGGCCCTCTTTTCCCCAATAATGGACCAGGTACCCAGTGTGTTGCCACATGCCCCTCCCTCCTCCCCTAGCCCTGACCAGCATCTGCCAATTCCACCCTTGTGCTAGTGTGACCAGTGATCAGGGCCCATTTATGAGTAAGAACATGCGATTCACCTTCTCTTTATGATGTGAATATGACTGTATCTGGGCAAAAGTATAAAAGTGTAAAAATAGAAAGGATTTTTTAGGTTGCCTTATTACACCATCTTAACAAAAACTCTGATGACCTTCCTTTTTTAAAAGTTAGTTTTATTCTTTGCAGCAGCTGCTTTTATTCCTCTCAGTTTTCCAGTTGTCATTCGCACTTCTTCTCAAACTCAGTTAAATGTAGACATCCTGAAATAGGGGAATGTGTTCGCTCACCAAGTTTTTTGCCTCTGTAAAACCATATCATAATAACAGAACATTCCCATGTGATAACTGAAAATTGTAAGCTATTCCTGACTTCTAAAGACAGTTTGTGAAGAGAAATAAACATACTTTTACTGACTTCTTGTTTAACTTGAGTTGAGATAGGGAAAGAGTGACCCACAGAGGACTATTTGCAAGCTGCAGTGACTTGATCAACGCGTTTTGTTCTACATTGCAAGTTTCAGAAGCCTGAGTTGGTGGTTCAAGTTGTATCTGCCACCCTTTCCTCTTTTCTGCTCGTCATCCACTTTTGTTTCTCCTAGCCAATGATTCTTTTGATATCTGCCTATTCTTGTACACTGTTCTAATTTTAATATCAAAAGTTCCTCCTAACCTCACAATGGTACTTGGTGTTTCATAATTTTAGTTGGTTGATCTCAGTGTTTTTCGTTTTGTCAAGCTTGTTGCCATTACTATGTCCTATTTTCTGAGGTTTGCCCAGGAAATACACCAGGATCTAGCCAACTGCCTGGTACCTACTATTCAACAGATGCTTACTGAATATGAAAAGGAAAGATGTAAATGCAGTAAGCACTGAAATGCCTTTTCCCTGCTCAGTGACAATAATTTCCCTAAAAGCACCAGGTAAAAATCATGAGTACTACCAATGGTTCTGCTTCTAAGTACATTTATAAAACTATAAGAAACCACAGGCCAGTCATTTCTTGCTGAGCTTCAGTATGCGTTTTTGAAAAATGTTGATGACAGGCCTGTGATCTGTAAGATTCCTTTTGACTCCAACTTTTTGTATTCTATCTTCTAACTGAAATGAAAAATACTTTCTCACCATTTGTCTGGGCACCACTACCAGAGGCTGAATCTGTCTACTTTACTAGGCTTTAGGCCCAGAACTGTGTCACAGTGACCTGCCAGTTATTGTCTCTCATAACTCCAGCAAGTAGGCATACATTGAACTTTCCTTCCTCTCTTTATTATTTGGGGTTGATTTGTTCTAGAGAAAGAATACATTTATCTTTCTTTGAGAAAGTATAATAAGTACCTTTGCCTTCCCAGTTTCACTCATCACCCATTTGTTCCTCTTTCTCTTCCCCCAACCTTACAACTGTGACCAGGGCAACTCGTCCTACCCTTTGTTATTTACTTTACAGTTTAACCCCATGTCTTGTCTCACACCCCAGTTACCATCTTTCAGTCAGTATTGTTTTTTTCTGTTGGGCCTTTCCTGGGAATCATTGAGTCTGTCTTCGCGTGGTACTGGAGGCAAGTTATTCCTTTTTGCTGTAGTTCTCTAATAGGGACGCCTCAACTACATGTGAATGGTAACTTGAGGACCAGACTTTCTTTCTTTGCTTCCTTTATTCATTCGGTCTTCCAGTTGCTATTGTAGTGACTCCCACACTTACCTAAGATGGATTAGCACTAGATCACTTTCAAGGAGTTATTTGACTCTTCAGATTCTCACATGATTAATACTTCCTAAACATGTTACTTGTCCAGGATTTGTCTTGTGAGCACCTCTGAACTCTGCACCAAAGGCAAAAGGTGTCAGAGATCAGGCTACAAAGATCAGGACACAACTTTCTCTGAATTCTCTGTTGATTATACACACAGCTCAACCACTCCTGAGGGTCCTGGCCAGAGAGCTGTGTAATTGATATTCAACCTAGGTCAAATATAGACTGTTTCTGACCTTTATTAAGGGATGCAAGACAATCTAATCTCATCATGATGTTATGGATCTGCTTTGTGAAAACATGTAATTCTTACTAATTTTAGGCTAATAAGAGAATAAAGCAGGAGAAGAATTTTACAACTAAAAAATGAAAAAGGAGGAAACTTCTTTGAAGAAAGATTATTTTTAATTAACTTTAATTCTACATCAAATTTGGAATATAAGAAAATTGTTTCCGGTTTTTAAAAAATGTGAAATTACTTATTATTGAAAGCCTGGTTGTTAACCTCCCAACCCCAGGCTCCATACACATAAAATACCCAAGATCCACGGAGCTATATACGGCCATGAGGAACAAGAAGCCAGACTATCAGTGACAGTTCACCCCTCTTAACTGCTTACTTGACAAAACTCTAAGAAAACATATTACGCCAAGTGTTCCTTTCTTTAGAGAAGCAGTTAATACCATCCTATTTCAAGAACAGATTACGTTTTGTTCCTCAGGAATTCAGGGAAAGAAACATCCTTTTATGCTTATCAGGGGTAAAAAATGGGAAAATTACCTGACATGAAAACTTTACTGATAGGAGAATGCTCACTCTACCATTATTATATTGTGTCTTTGATTAATGTAAAAGGCTTGACCTGTTAAGTACTCACATTAATATTTTAAATTATCAGTGATAAAGTTTCTTTTGTAGTATTAATTTACTTAGTATTTTATTAATTTAGACAAACTTGAAAGTGCTTCATAAAACCTGCAACACTCATGTAGCATACTTAATTTAATATCTTCTGAAAGAGAGTCACATATTATCTGATGATTTAAGTTGCCGTAAATATTAAAAATAAGCTAGTATTAATAAAATAAATGGGACTATCCTTAAATGCAGTATAAAATTTTATAAATATAGAAATGTGATATTTTCTTTCTGAGGTGGCTAGGAAATGCATTTATGACAGAATCTGCATTGAATGGGCTTAATTTGGAAAGGATTTTTATAAATGCCAAATTGAGACTACATTTTGAACTACATATTTAATTTTTATCTTTCTTTTATATCTGTTATGCAGCAAAGTTGGTACGATATAAAAAAGTAAGCTCAAATTTGAGCTTTATCTAAATATTCAAGTAAGTAAACCAAAAGTGGATCTATCTATATTATTAAAAAGTATTTTAATAGTTCCAAACAGCTTCATTCAGATTTAGGTGTTGCTTGAATAACAATATTCATTTTATCTGGGAGTTTATATTTGAATTTAAAAAACAGTAAAATATTCAAATGGATCTGTAATTTTAGTGAAAAGGAAATGAGCAATGAATGTTTTCCTGAAGTTAATTTCCTACTATACGACCATTACTATCTTAGCTGTAAAATGCACATTTCTAAAAGGCCAACTAGGTTTTACTGAATCTGAAAAATAAATTGCTGGTTTTTTTGTAAAAAAAAAAAAAAAAGAACAGAAAGTAGAACAGCTGCACTTTGATATTGATATTTGTTTTGAGGAATTGGGACTGTTCTAGGAAGCTCATCTAGACATCATTATGTTGTTAAAGATCCTAAATGTGGTTTTCTTCTGTGTATGTACCAAACCATTTTCTCCCCCCAAATCTTGCTCAGAATCTGTACGTTTCTCTTTTGTGCTCAGCTAGTGGATACTTGACTCCCTTTCCTTGTGCTAGCCAAGTACTGTGTCTCATTTGAAGGAAGGCATCATTGGCCTTAGGTTAAGGTCTGTTTTGAGCTTAGAGGACTCTTGGCTGCTGTTTTCATCCATTTATAGTTATTTGCTGTTACTTAACCCTTACACAGCACCTTACAGATGTGTGTTTGTTATAACTAGGTAGATGGCAGTGGTACTTCTGTGAGCCTGGCGCTGCCCAGTAAACACAGGGCTTGCGCTTCCATCTCTTGGTAACCTGCCCGCTGCTAAAGACCACCCTGGACCTAGGGAAGTCAGTGCTCTGGAACTTTGAGTCAGAAAACTAACAGATCTCTGTGCCAAGGCAGGAGTGGGTCTGATTTTCACTGAATGGAGTTGTCCTGTCAGCTGTTCTTTTGGGATTAAAACTAATCGAGATAGACTTTATTCTCTCCTTGGAGCTTAATCAAGGATTGATTGAGTACGTTTTCTTTCAAACTTTAAAATGTGCCAGAGACATTTGTTGATTTGTCTGAATTTATTTGCATTTAAATAGCTTCCAAGACTTTTTTCATCCAGAGGTTCTGCCTCTTTAATTCTTTGTACTTACTTAGGTTGGTGAAATCATGATGGGCTTGTGTCTCCCTCTTTTTCTTTATGCTTATGTGAGGACTTTAGAAATGAATAAGGGCCACCTACCTTTCCCCACTCTCTCTCCCACATTCAGAGAGTACGGTTGTGGAAAGGAGGAACTGTGGACAATTTTAACCTAAAGGATTTAAATCTGTGATCGTCAGTGGAGACTTGATGTTTAAGACTCATGTTTTATAATTAAGAGGCTATGATGATGACGTGTATGTGTCTGGAGTAGAGGTACAATAAGAGGCTAAGAATCACAGACTTACAGTAATCATTTGAGACAATAATACAAGGGGTTCACAAGGCAGTTTATGGTTCATGCTACAGAGAATTAAAATTTTGGAGGAAGGAGATGTTTATTTTGCTTAGGATAATATTTGACCTGCTTGAAGAGGAAGAGAGAAGGGTCATTTTAAATAAGGGATCTCTAGGCAAATGATAAAAGGTGACAAAAGCACTCCAGTGCAGAGAGCTAGGCCTTGAATACATCTTCTGGGATATGGTGAAAAGCAAAGGAAGTTTGGGGCCAGGTTTTTAGTGTGTGAGTGGGGCATGAGGTGGGAGGAGACACACACAAAAGTGGGATACTAGTCTTAAGGAATTAAATTTTAGGAGTAGACTATAAAGGGCTATTGAATGGTTTGATTTCAGGGAGTGAAAGGCTCAAAAGCATAATTGTAAATAAAACTGACTAGTTTGGAGTGGAGATGATCACTTAGAAGCTACTGTAGTCATCTCTTGAGTTGAAGTATTGCCAGAGGGTCTGAAGAATTAAGGAAATATGCATTTTTAAAAGTAAATATTTAAGGCACTATATATGAGATGCTCTGAAGGAGTTCTCCACATATATTATCTGCTTTCATTGTCACCATTTCATGAAGTAGGTACTAACCTACTTTTATAGATCAATGACCCGAGGCCCTCAGATTAGACAACTAGTAGTGGTCAAAATTCATAGCCAGGCCTGACCGCCAAGTCCAAACTTTCAGCACCCCTGCTCTGACTCATGAAGTATGGAAATGGAGAACAGATGAACTTTTAATTTATTTGTTTGTAATATATTACTTTCTTGGGAATTATTAAATGAATCAAATTAGGATTATATTTATACATACATGCTTGCATGTATATTAGTACATGCGTAACATCTACATTTGAAACAGATGTTATGTATTATACCTAGTTAATTAAGCTAAACTGTTTCTTAATCACAGCTTTTGATAAATGTTCTTTTCTGATAATTAAGAGAAATTCAGTTTAAAAAAATAAGCCATTAATAGATTATGAATTTAAAACATATAGTAAGAGATTATATTTTCGGCCAAATGGTAATTTTGGTATATAAGAAATGAATGTCTTAGTTTTTAAGGATACAAATTATGAGGTTTGCTAAAGGATGTAAAATAAGGTAACTAAATAGGAGGAATATATCATAGTGTTGTATATCACTATAACATGACTATAATAAACAATGTATTATTACATAGTTTCAGATAGCTGGAAGGAGGATATTGAACGTTCCTAATACAAAGAAATGATAAATATTTGAGATGATAGATATGTTAATTACGTTGACCACTATACATTTAGTTTATGCATTGAAACATCGCTAGGTACCCATAAATATGTATAGTTATTATATGTCAATTAAAAGGCAATTTTTTTAAAAAAGGATAAAAGTTATGGAATGTTTAGGAAGGGTTTTGGTTATTTCAATCTTCATTGAAAGTTAGCTAGAAAACATACTATTTGCGTTGCAAATGTAAAAATGCTTAGTACACTTGACTAAAATAATAAATAGTATAAGGAAGCTTATTTTGTAATGGGAGCTTGATGATTAAAAATTATTTTACAATTTTAAGTATATATATATTACATAAAAGTAGCAGAAGATTTGAAGAAGAGAAGTAGGTCCTGGCACCCAAAAACTTGCCTGCAACCAACATCAACAGCGGCTCCATCTCTCACCTCTCCACTTCCTGCAAAAGAAGACATTCTGAGAAGGTGGTTTTTCTTAATAATAATAATAATAGCAACAACAAAGTGTTAGCTTTTTATAATCTGACACTTTTTCCTAAAAGCAGTTTTTCCAAAAAAGTGGTTAATTGAGGAATATCTGTTATGAGGATTGACGAGATACACATATATAGTTCAGATTGCTGTTTCATCCTTAAACGTGTTAAAAGGATGCCTTTCTGTTGAACATATTTTTAATTTTTTTGAATTCTAATTTTTTTCATTGTACAACCTGCATTTCCATCAACAAAAATAGTTTTAGGTTCACAAATAGGAAGCAGCTGTCTGAAATATGTTCATTGACTCAGCTGAGTGTCTGCAGTTGCCCGACAAAAGTTATTTGATTTTGAGTAGTGTAAAGAAATCAAAATAAGCATTCAGATTAGCTTTTGGCTGCTGTAATAAGAGCTTCTGTCTGTAACTTGAAGTTTTGAAATCCATATATAGTGTATTTTTATGTTGAAACTTAGAGAGATTTGAGCCTAAACACCATTGAGTCTGTTAATAAGACAGCTTAAGCAATAAAGCTCAGTATTTCTTTTGAATTTTTTTTTTTTTGATCCTCAAAGGAAAATATCAAATCTTCATGTCAAGATTGATCTGACAAGGGATACATCTTAATATTATTCACAAGATAAGAAAAAAATTGTAATTTTATGTGTGTGTACTATTTGGTGAGAAGCAGTGGATGCTTTAGTTCACTGAAGAAAATCAATTCAAAGAGTCAGGTGGACAAAGCCAGAAGCATATTGAAAAAGATGTCCCAGAAGACTTTCAGGAATTGTAAAATTGAGTGCAGCAGAATAAAACCATTCACACATTTTATTAGATCCATAGAGGACTACAAACTGATTGCCTCTTTGAGAGACCATTGCTATAAATATTTAGGGAGCAGAAGAGTGTTGATAAGTCTCTGGCATAACTAACTATTCACAATGGAATGATGTCTTAAAAGAATAAAAAACACACTTAGAAGTATAGGTTAATTTTAAGTTTATATTTTCTGAGATCCTTTTCTTGAAAAATCATAGTATCTTCAGTCTCTTTGTGAATTCATTACCTCTGGTAACTAGAGGAAGATTAATATAGTTTGGAAAAGTCCTAAGCACCAAATCATGATTAGTGGTAAGACTCATTTTTGAAGTTTTGAAATCCACGTGTAGAGCATTTTTATGTTGAAATTCAGAGGCAAACTGGAAATGCTACCTTCTGTTTGATGATTTTCAGGTGAGGTATAATCTTATGTCTGGACTGTTGAATTGAGAATTAGAGCAGATGTCTTAGAGTCACTTGTGTGAGACCTTAAGCCTCTCTTCACTTTAGCGCCCCAAGTGTAAAATAAGCACATGAATTATTTTACATATTCATATATAATTCTTAGGGCAGGTTGTTTGAGAACAATTGTTCTTATCTTCAAAGACAGTCTTAAAAATAAATATTGAGAGGCCTTGTCCTATTAGTAAAATAGTTCCTAACTACTTTATGGAGATATGATACAAAGTGATATTTTGAGTTAAAGGGGATCTAGGATAATATGACTGCTGTTTTCAAGCCTACATTGAATGTGGCATTTCATGAAGGAACGTGTATGGAGAACATTTTGTAATCCAGGTAGAAACTTCACTGACTGTATTTTTTGAAACTGTGTTGTTTTGTACTGTTGCCAGCTTCTCAAGATAACATCTCCTAGGTATAGGGTCTGAATTACTTGCAGGTTGAAGTCAGGGATGGTAAAAGAAAGCAGCTGGCACAGAAGAGTATTAGACTATGGTAGATTTTTTAAATTAAGTGTTATAGCCTATTGGAGTGCAGGGTGCTGAGTTAAACTTTTAGGAACTCATAGGTCTAAATTCCATTTTTGTTCTCGTATATTGTTTTGCCTTTCTAATCAAGGTGCCTGGCATGGCAGTGGGTGCTCAGTACATTTACTTTGAATGTTGAATGGCTGTCAAGTCATTTTAATGAAATGAAATTTTATATTTTGTGAAAAGTGTCAGTGATTCACTTTTTATAAAAAACATTAAACTTCTGTTGCCTTCAGAATTGTTACTTGGTTTGTCCCAATAATGAATGAAAATGAAAAAGTAACCCCATGGATGACTTTGGACTAACCCTAGCTCTTTCACCTTGAACAAGTTCTGGGACCTTGGGCAGATTCCTTAATTTTTACCTGAATTTCCTTTTCTTTCTTTCTTTTTAAATGGGATTATCTCTAAAATTTGTTCTAACTCTATAATTTTTTGACTTTGAATGAAGAATAAAATAGGAGTTAAAAAAGTAGGAGAGTATTCCTAAATCAAGTTAGATGAGGGTAATTAGAAAAAGTTTCACATTAAGTTTTTAGCAGATATTTAATGAGGACAAAAAGAGAACAAGTGATAGGGAAAACATTCCTTATAGTAGAAATATGGTATAAGGAGTTGCACAGTAGCAAAGCCTTATATGGGATGTGATGACTGTGAGATTTGTTTGATGAGGGTCTAAGAGCTTTTCTTGGGGTATGATAGTAAGTTTTCCTATTCTAGATATAAAGGCTTAATAATTTCCAATAAGATGGACATTTAAAATTTGTGTTTAATAAAACTTTATTCTACATCTTTTAAATGCCAGCATTTTTTCTTCAATAGCCACCCACCTACCCCCAAACCCCTCACAGGAATCCTATTATTTGTTTCCTCTCTAACAGTTGTATAGTTTCCTCACAAAATTCAGAGCATAGACAAAGTTAAAGATTCTCAGATTGTTGAAAATAATAGTGATTAAAAGTATGTCTCCCACTTTTCATGGTTTTCCTTTTTATAAACTACTGTTTTGTTTTGTTTTGTTTTGTTTGAGTTGGAGTCTCACTCTGTCGCCCAGACTGAAGTGCAGTGGCTGCTCCCGCCCACCGCAGCCTCGACCTGCTGGGCTTTGGCGATCCTTCCGCCTCAGCCTTCCAAGTAGCTGGAACTACAGTGCGCGCGACCATGCCTGGCTAACTTTTTTTATTTATTGTAGCGATGAGGTCTCGCCAAGTTGCCCAGGCGGGTCTCAAACCCGCAGGCTCAGGCAATCCACTTACCTTGACCTCCCAAAGCACGGGGTTACAGGCTGAGCTACTGAGCCTGGCTTATAAACCACTTATCAGTGACAACAGATTATTAGTTAGACCCATTTCAAACTTTTTCAAGAAATTTCTCTTATTCTGGATAACATTTGACTACTTTAAACTCTTTTGAAAATTAGCATAACATATCACATGTGGAATTATTTTTAAAATGAAGAAACCTATTTGTTAGAAGTACATTTCTTAATGTCTAAACAAGTACCTTTTCTATATTTGAGAGTTTCTTTTCCTGTAAAAGATTTGCAGAGCAGTTTGTATAAAAGAGGAACTATCTTCAGTGACAGTCTTCAAGTATTTCATTTATGTTGGTAGACAGACATGAACAGTTCTTTACAGAGTTTTATGACCACAAAATGTAGCATTAACCACTCTCCTTTAGGAAAAAAATTAAAACTTATATATAGGGAAAAAATTACATTAAAACTTATATATATGATATAATTTGACCCAAGCCATTAAAAATACTCATGATGCTACATTTTTCAAGGGAAAAAAGCCTGTTGATGAATTATCCATAAACCCTTAAAAATTGGAAATAAGTGTCAGAGGAGCCTGAAAATGAGGCATTCGTCTGTACATATCTTTGAAAATTTGCTATGTAACTAATATTAAAAACTTTGCCTATTGATTCTACTTGATTCTTTTAATAGGAGCCGATAATGCCTTTAATCCAGAAAGGTGTCTCTGAATTGTTCTAACACACACATCGTGTAGTACCTCAGCCATTGGCTCACTCTTCTTTTAATTTTTTCAGACTATTTCAAGCATTTAATAGTAACATAAACAGATCTCCTTTGCATGGATTTTAAACTTTTTCGTTGAAAATCTTGGACTCGAAACCTTTGCACTAGTAATGAGTTTGGGACTCTGGACATTTAGCTGGATGACTGATCCCAGTGTACCACTGCCAAGTAAAGGGAAGACATTGAGAAGTGTGAGGCGGAGAATTGCTTTGACTCACCCCTTTCCTCTGGCAGCGGTTGCAGCCTGGTGGCAGCAGTACCAAATCTGTGTACTCGCACGTTTGAAAGCTGCTTTTCTTAGGCTCCCACAGCAGTTTGTATAGAGGAGGAGCCAAAGCAAGACCTCTACAGAGATTTTCTCAAAAGCAATTCACATGTAATCTACAAAGAACCCCTTTTAGATTTGCTTCTATCAGTACACTCCTCAGGCTTCTGTTAAAGCTTTTGCTAAGGAAGTAGTGTTAGGGAAAGGCCTAATAAGTTTTGCTGTGTTGAAATCTGTTGTAGAGGGTTTTTAAGAAATAACAGCCTCAGAGTAATTTAGAGCTGGAAGAGCCATCTCCAGGGCCAGATGGCGGGAATCAGAGATTTAGAGGTTAGGTGATTTAGCCAAGGCATGCTCCTGCTTGCAGATTCTAAGTTTTCAGACTTTCACTTATGTATGTATTTACTATGTCAGAATATGGTTCTTTGAGTGGTAAGAAATAAATTGCAAAAGAATAGCAAAAAGGGCATTTTAACCATTCCTTAAATTTGAAATAGAAGTGTTAACCACCCCAAATCTGATAGAAAGATCCAGATAAGAGTTCCAGACCCTGAAAACTGGAATTGGTTGAGAGCTGAAAGAATGTGTATTGTATTTGTACTTACGCTGTGAGGTGGGGAAAGTCAAAAAATGACAGGTTTCAGGGAAATCAGAGCTTTTCTTCTCAAATACTGAGGGTTAGCCTGTGAACCTCTGTTTATTGGCCATCACTTTTTGAGCACCTACTGAGGAAAATGGTGCTGTCAGCTAGAGCAAATGTTGGTGGGAAGCAGAAACAGTTCTTTGTGCACTCTTAGTAAACAACATAGATTCCCACTTTAATAACTGATGGTTTGTTCTGTGGTCTCAACCCCTTTGTCAAAACTCCTGATGTAGATTGCTCCCCAGAAACTGCCTTTGTCCCCCTTTCCCACTGTTTTCTCTGATGATCATAGAGAAACTCAGTTTTAATACCCATTTATTTGCCTTTCGTGCACATTTAGGCAGCAGTTCCCATGTGAACCATTTAGATGAAAAATGAAACTATAGCAGTACCTTAAGATTTTAGTGGAAACTTGCTATTTGGAGAAGAGCAAAAAGGCAGTGTGATATAGTGAAAAAAGTTCTGATTTTGTGTTCGAGAGAGCTGGATCTTAGCTCTGCCACTGATTGGTTCAGTGAACTTGAGCTTAACTTTTGACCCCTGTGGGTCTTGTTTTCCTCATCTGTAAATCTGGCGACAAGATGATTTCCTAGAGTTGGATTTGCAGTCCCTATCAATTGTATATTGAAGAGTTTCATTTTTAGGCCAAGTGAGGTGACTTATACCTGCAATCCCAGCAGTTTGGGAGGACGAGATAGGAGAATTCCTTGAGGCCAGACGTTCAAAATCAGACCTGGACAACAAAATAAGACCCCATCTCTACAAAAAACAAAAAATAATTAACCAGGCACAGTGGCATGTGTCTGTAGTTCCAGCTACTTGGGAGACTGAGGGGAAGATTGCTTAAGCCCAGGAATTCAAGGCTGCAGATCACATCACTGCCCTCCAGCATGAGTGATAGAGTGAGATCCTGTCTCTATTTTAAAAAGTTTCAATTTTAGAAAAGTAGCTCCTTAAACAGAAATGATCCTATAAATCAAGTATGACACCAGAAACAGCAGTAACAAATGCAAAATTTTCCTAAGGAAGCCAGTTATGACAGGCTGCAGACGACACTTTTCAAGGTAAAAACTTTCCATTATCAATGAGTAGAGTGCTTTCCAAATAAATTTATAATTTAAATGTAGGAATCTGAAAATACCTAGAAAATTGGAAACTTTAAATATATTTATAGACTCTGCAAAGATGGAAAAAAAAAAAACCCATTGGTCAATAATGAGGATAATTAGGTAGATGTGGATTTGACTGGATTAAGTCTAACTATAAACTTTTATCTGAATTATCGTATACTAATTCTATAAGTAAATAATGAGACTAATACTATTAATATTCAGTTAGATATCTCAGTCTTCCATTTTGCCTTGACATATATTTATACTATATTAACTATCTTCGTTAATTTCATTTTAATTGGTCATAGCTTGTGTTCTTGCCACCCCTGATGGTAAAAGAGGACCTTGCAGCTGTCCACGTGCAGGAACATGGTACCACTTTCAAGACTGCTGGAAACTGGATTCTAATGACTTCTAAATATCAGATGTAGCTTATTTAGAAAAAGTAATTTTAAGGCCGGGCTCGGTGGCTCAGCCTGTAATCCCGTGCTTTGGGAGGCCGAGGTGAGTGAATTGCGTGAGCCTGCGGGTTCGAGACCCACCTGGGCAACTTGGCGAGACCTCATCTCTACAATAAATCAAAAAAAATTAGCCAGGCGTGGTAGCGCGTGCCTGTAGT
The DNA here is from genome assembly GCA_963574415.1 of Tarsius wallacei. Taxonomy (NCBI): domain Eukaryota; kingdom Metazoa; phylum Chordata; class Mammalia; order Primates; family Tarsiidae; genus Tarsius; species Tarsius wallacei. The sequence continues at coordinate 37,833 of CAUYQG010244076.1, forward strand.
TCCAGCTGCTTGGAAGGCTGAGGCTGAAGGATCGCCGGAGCCCAGCAGGTGGAGGCTGCGGTGGCCAGGAGCGGCCACTGCACTCCAGTCTGGGCGACAGAGTGAGACTCCAACTCAAAAAAAATAAAAATAAAAAATAAAATAAAATAAAATCGGTTACCAGTTAGAGGCGTGTGTATGTGTGTTAAAATGATATGTTGTTGTCCAGCAGCTCAGACTAGTAATTGGTGAGGAAACGCTGTAAGGATAGTTGTTTTCTCATGTGGAATAGCTTTGTAAAAGATTGTTTTATTATGATTTAAATGTAAGCAAACAGAGGAACTTTATAAAACAACCACTAGATGGCATCTTCTCATTGTATTTAGAATTACCGTATAGCATTCTTACTAGAGGGTATAATTGGAAGAATTTTTTTTTCTCTGAAGGTTAGTTATTCATGAATATCTGGACTTATATAATCAAAGGTTTATATCCGTCATTTTGTTGTATTGCCCACTCATTGTAGGGAGCATTTCTAGAACACCCTTGTCATGTGCTCAAGCATAGCATGACATTGGTAACCTGGATTGGTGTTATCAGGAAGCTTGCTTTCCTAACCATTTTAAATTCTTAACTTTATAAAAATATGGAAAGCTTAGGAAAAAAACTGATCCCCTTTGTCCCTTTTGTTAGAATAACCGTTAGTTGCAAAATAATCTTTATTACTGCCAGGTATATAAGGCATTGTACTTGCCCCAGAGATAAAAAATATATTTCTGGTGTTGTTGTTCCAAAGTTCTTTTAAAATTAAAGTTCTAAGAACCACTGGCCTCATCTTTGGAAAATTTTTTAGTGTTATGCTCCTCAACTTATGATGGTGCTACATCCTGATAAACCTATTGTCAAATTGAAAATATCCCATCCCATATTGAAAGTGCTCTTAATACACTTAACCTCTGAAACATTATAGCTTAGCCTAACCTCCCTTAAATGTACTTAGAACATTTACATTAGCCTGCAGTGGGGCAAAATCATCTACCATAAAGCCTATTTTATAGTAAAGTCTTGAGTATCTCATGTAACTTTTTGAACATTTTACTGAAAGTGTTCTGAACATGTTTAAGGTAGGCTAGGCTGTAATATTCAGAAGGTTAGGTATATTAAATGCATTTTTTTACTTCATATTTTCACCTTATTCATAAGTCAAGGAGCATCTATATTAATTAACAATCTTAATAATGCTGACAAGTTTATGAATGATTTGGTTAATCACTCTTTAGTCTATTGGTATTTTAAAAAGCTTATGGTTTATGGAAACTTCTAGCATTCCCCAGTGTTTTCTTTTTGATATTTGAATTATTTGTATTCTAAATTAAAGAAAAGTTAGATACAGAATTACCAAAAAGAAGAAAACTTTCTTCATAATTTTATTATGGAGAGATAATATTATAAAACAATTTAATGTTTATTCTTCCAGGCTTTTTTGGGTTTATGTACATATAAACACATATTTATTATGTGTTTTTACAAAGAAGGAATCTTCTTATATCCTATCCACCTATTTTTTTTTTTTTTTTTTTGCTACATAAATTTATCCTTGACTTTTTTTTTTCTCTTGCCCAAGACCAGAGAATAGTGGTGTTAGCATAGCTCACTGCAGCCTCCAACTTCTGGGTTCAAGCGATCTTCCTGCTTCTGCCTCCTGTGTAGCTAGGATTACAGGTGCTCACCACCATGCCCAGCTTATTTTTTATTTTTGCAGAGGGTTCTTCCTATGTTGCCCAGGCTGGTTTTGAACTCCTAGCCTCAAGCAGTCTTCTCTCCTTAGCCTCCCAAAGCTCTGGGATTATAGGCCTGAGCCACTACATCCAGCTTGAATGTTGTCTTATGGCATTAAATGTATTTTCATAGTTTTCTTAGTCACTATAAATTGTTTCTTTTTAACCAGGTTCCCATTGTTTATATTTAGTCCTCCACCTCCCCATTTTTCTCTACCCACAGATTTTTGACATGTAGAAGTATTTCTTGTAATATTTACTGATGAGGGCACTGAATTAAAGCAGCATAGGTCAACCTAGCACAGTATCTGGTTATAGTAAGTTCTCAATAATTTTGAATGAAGTTGTTACTCTTTGGTTAATGAGGTTAATGGTTAATCATAATGAGAATAGTAGCAAACCCTCCTATACATTTACTATATGCAAGGTACTATAAGCAATTTATATATATTTATTATATGTTATTTTATTATGTATTTATATAATTTGTTTTATATGAGTATATACACTTTTAAAATATGCTCTCTAATATACACTTACTGTATGCAAGACATCACTCTAAGCAATGTTTGTGTATGGTTTAATCTTCATAATGAAGTAGTTACTATTATTATCTCCCTTTTTATTGATGATGATGCCAAGGCACTGAGAGGTTAGGTTACTTGTCCCAAATCACACAGTATGCAAGTAACCCAATAACCTGTAGATGCAGACTTATGAATTTTAGGAGAAAGCAAGGGAGTCCTCACTGTTAACCTTTATGCCAAACCACATGAAATACTAGGTATAGACAAAGTGGAATTAAGCAGGATGGTCTGGGATTTCTTTCAAAGCCATATTTAAGGGCTTAATTTAAGAACAAAAAGGCTGAAGTTGTATGTGCTTTCTTTAAAATGCTGTCTTATTTGTTTTCTTATTGAATGTGAGATTGCAAATTGAAAAGTTCATAATGTGGGTAATATAGATTACAGTTACGCTTAACACAATAAATGTCTTACTTTGACACACATGATACATAATTTAAACTTATATGGGATTCATATATCATAGTAATAATTGGTGTATAATATGCCAAATTCAGGCTCATGGAGTTTTCTGGACTTGAATTCTATCTTTTCTCAGTTTTGTCCAAGCCCTGTTACACTAAATGTAGAAGCTGCTTGGTTTCCCAGCAGCAGAGGCATTTATTTAATGGGCATTTATTAATCACCTAATATATGCCAGGCATAGCAATAGCACTGGACATACAAAGATAAACAAAATATAAAATGTCACCTCTTCAAGGAGGACATGGTGTGTGGGTCACAACAGTAAGAAGGTCCTAGAAACAACAGGCTTCTGTCATGGTGCTTGCTTTAGGATTGTTTCTTTACAAAATGGAAAAAAAATAAAACAGGTGAACAAACAGAAACAGGGAGCTATTACTCAATCCAGGCTTTCTCTTTTCTCTGAGCTTGTCCTTGGGGTCGTTAAGTGTGATCTCACAGTGCCTAAATTCCTCCATGAAAAGTAATTAAAAATTACTGTTCCCCAAAGCCGTATTTTTAAGTGAGTACTAATGTATTATGTTACTTGACACCTGTTGTCTCACTGGGACAGCCCAGCCTATGATGGACTGGGAGGTCGGAACTGGCATTTCAAAGCAGAGAGTCTGTTAGCAATTAACAGCCTTGTAAGAGAGCAGGTTCTGAGTCCCAGGGATCAGGGAAGGCTGGGAGGAACAAGTGTATGGCAGGAACATAATTCAAGATTTAGATGCTTCCTGCTGAGCCCATAAGTATTACTGTGGCCAGAAGATAGTCAGACATTGACAAGTGAGTTCTATTTTTGAATGACGGAGAAACAAAGAGGCTAAGCCTTCCTCATTGACCACATGGGGCTGTTTGGTTCTTAGGAAGGCATGAAAAAGCTGCTTGCAGAGGCAGGTTGAAGGGTGGCATAAATGAACCCGCTTGGCTTCCCTATTTTTACTAGAACTACTCCCGAGTTGGACCTATTTACCATCTCCTAGGAGAACCTCTTTACAAGACAAATATCCCAAAATCCAAATAGGATTTCAGAAGTCCAAGATTTCTAAAAGGAGGCCAAGGAATGCAGGTGGTAGTAGACATGCAAAAAGCAAGAGTGAAGTGGTTTTCAATTAAAATGAGATTGTTGATCTGCTTGAAACTGATGACAGAGCCAAATTTATGAAAATGTTAGATTTGCCATAGCTGACAGTACAATAGTACTGTTGGAAGAAGGAACAGAAAGAGGCTGGGTTTTCAGTCAGAAGCCATTAAAACCCTATTTATGTGATGTTTACAGGAGACTATTTGTGATTCAGTTGAATTACTAGGTCTTACTGTATCAGTTTTTGTTTGTTTGTTTGTTTTTTGGGTTTTTTTGAGTTGGAGTCTCACTCTGTTGCCCAGGCTGGAGTGCAGTGGCATGCTCATGGCCACCGCAGCATCGACCTGATGGGCTTAGGCGATCAATCCTTCCACTTCACCCTTCCAAGTAGCTGGAATGACAGGCGTGTGCTACCACGCCTGTTTTATTTTTTTACTTATTGTAGGGATGAGGTCTCACCAAGTTGCCAGGCTGGTCTCGAACCCCTGAGCTTTGGCAATCCTCTGGCCTCAACCTCCCAAAGTGCTGGGATTACAGGCTTGAGCCACTGTGCCTGGCTACCCCAGTTTTTTAAAGGCTTCTTCAGTTTTTGTTGGGTCCATTAAGGCATGCTGCACATGTAGATAAGGAAAACACTCAAGTTTCAACTTCTATGCTGAGTGATTGTGAAGTTCTTATAATTAAAAAGTACAGATTTACAATTCCAGATAACCTTTCATTAATTGAACAAGTTGGATCTTTGTTACTCTTCTGAATGTTTTAGAATTGCATTTCATGTTTTAGAAATGGCTCAGCAGCTGTGCATTGCTCTACTGACCAGAAAGCCCTAGTAGATTTGCAAAAATCATTCTTTTCACTGGATTTTGGAGCATGTCTATTTATGTGTGATGTACTGTTGTACTTCTGTCTGGCTCAGCACAGAAGGAGTGGCGATTCACTCCCTGTAGTGCTTTTTAAAATGATTTCTGTAGAGTGGAAACTATGATGGTAGTGCTGATAAATAATGCTTTAGAAACCTGTTTTAGCAATATTAAACCACTTTGGATAGTTCATAAGTAATTAGCACAAATAGACCTAGAAATAATAAAAGAAGTTTTATGACATCAGGATTGTAAGCACCCAGAGTCACATAGAAAATATTAAGTCGACCACTGACACTTTAAGAATATAGTGGATGAGCCTTGCATATATTCCTGATAATAGGTGGGGAAAGGTTTGGTTATTGAAGGAAAAGCCTCATGAAGCTTGTTTTTTAAGGAGCCTTAATTAAATTATTTTTAAAATTTGAATTTATATAGTGCGTTTATTTAAAGAAGTGACTCTCAAGTAGGCATCCCACTACCGTACAGGGAGTGTTTAGAAATTTGTGGGACATTGTCACAGTGATTGGGGACTGCTTCAGCCTGGGATTGGGGGTAGGGGGTAAAAGGATGGGGAGAGAGCCTAGATATATGTTCACTCAGCAGGGAATGAAACAGTCTTGCCAAGTAAAGAATTGTCCCACTTAGAATGCCGAAAACTTCCTCACTGAGAATTGCTGATTTAGAGAACTGGATATTACTGTAAGTTAAGCAGAAACAGATACATAATTGGAAGTTTCCACCCTTTGTACACAGAAAATGCATGCCATACATATAAGGAATAAGGTAAAATTTCCTGTAGAAATTCTGGAGATTTCTCTTCTCCAGATTTCTATTCTGTTCACTTACTATTTTATTAAGGTGAACTATCTTGAACTATTTTATTCAGTTGCTTAACTGAGGATAAATTTTATTTCCCCTTGTCAGAATAAAACTAGCAACAGGGGAACTTTAGATATAAATTCCCAGAACCTAACACCTGCTGACCATAAAAGTCAGTCTAGATCACTGACAAAGCTGTACCTAAACCATGTTCTAGCAACTACTGATAACGCTAACACCATAATCAAACATAAAATAAAATGATATACACTCTATTCTTCTTCCAGGGCAGTGCAATAAAATCCAAAGGATAATTCATAGTTAGTAAAAATCAGGTGTTGTAAGTGTACTGCACATAAAACTAATTTTGTTCTTTTTGAAAGCAGATGTTGAATGAATTCATGAAGATGTTAGGAACATGGGTGGGGTGAGTGAGGTTGGAGGAAGGAAAGAAGATTTCAGAAATCTTTTTAAGAAAGGAACACTTAGTAGTGTGTGTGAGTGTGTTATTGAGGTTACAGATGACTCACTATGATTCCTTAAGCTGTCTCTGACATTTGTCCCAAATTTAGTTATTTCTAAGACAGTTCACTCATCCATTCATCATAAAGAATGTGTTCTTTGTAGGAGGTATGCTTCTATCAAATGCAGAAGAAAACCTGCAAACAAAAGTATTTCTATCCAAGGTGATAATGTCACAGTAGTTGTGTGGATAAAAATATTATAGGACCAAAGGAACCCACTCTAGCAAACCAACTGTGGCCTCTAGGGAAATCACCTAGATTACCTGAAAATGAGTCAAAACAATGTTTCTGCTCTCCCACTAGACCCCACAACATTGGCTTATAAGCTAGGATGACTGTGGTATAAACAGACAACAGAATTTTAAAGTCCACTCTTAATTGGGATATGATATGTTGAGAGTCTGTTGTATTTATATGTATATAGTCAAGTAAATGCTTCACTTCTTAATACTCAAAACTATAAAACCTTCCCCAGTAATTGAATTACAAACAGAAAGGCCCATTTACTGCAGTTGCAGTAATTATGTGGTGAAGCAGTTAATTTTGAGCAAGTGTGAAAAGATGTCACATGGTCACAGAAAGAATAGGAAGAGAAAATGACTTTCCACTGCAGCATATTGATTTGGTACTTCAGAAACTTGATACTTTGTCCCCTGTTAAATTACATTTAAAATATTGGATTTTAAAATAACTTATTGGTTTTCCTTTTTGCTTGTAAAATAATACACATTGAATGGGAGTAACACTAAAAAGCAGGAAGACAAAAATTGGTATCAATCAATGCATATATCACCCCATATTCATTGTGAACATTTTGCTGTTTATCCTTCAAATATTTTTTCTAGGCGTAAACACACTTTAACACCTTGTTTTCTTTTTAATTAGAATCAGGGTATATAAATGTTAACGTAAATGCATTTAATAGGGCACATTTTTTATTGATTTTTGTGATCAAATTTGTATACCCTTTCTTGTTAGAGAAACCCCACCCCCCCATTTTAGTGTTTTACTTGTATTTCACAAGGATGGTGGAATTCAGGGAGTGATGTGGTGTGAACTTACACATTTTAGAAATTGATACTCCCTCATGTGTTCCCTGCATATCGCAAGATCCCTGCCTTTTGATAAGGATGGAATGCAAGAGTTTTCTTTTTCAGGTAAAAGAAAATAGCGATTTTGCTAGAGAAGAATTACTTTGTAAGGATTTATTTGTGATCACATTTGCTGGGTCTTGACAGACACACATTGCTTGTTTTGATTGTCATTCTTTAATTCTGCTTTCTATAACTTTGCTGCAGATGCTCCCAGTCACTGTGTGGTCACATACGTAGGTGATTAATGCTCCTTTTAGAAGCTAAGCTATCAGGCAGTCAGTCAGTCAAGGATATATATGGAGTGCTGACTTTACAGATGAGTCCCAGAAGTTAGATTTGGTCTTTGAGGTCAAGTTCAAACAAAACCCTATTTTATGAGCACAAGGATTACTTTGCTGTCCAAGTGCAGTTAGCAGTTTTCTGATCTCTGTCTATCTATTGATCTATCTCTGTACATGTTGTAGAAAGTATGCCTCTGTGTGTGTGTACATGCACTAACTTTAGAAGCATAGTTTTTTCCCCCATGAAACCTGCTCTTTTTCTTCTTAGAAAGATTCTATTGTGGTAATGGAAACTTGTAACCTAGGATTATAAATCTTAAGATTCAGTTAGATCCTGCTGTTTCTCTCTACTAACTGAACTTTAAGGACTGTTAGTTATCAAAAACAAGAGCCTTCATTTTATTTTACTGTGTCTTTAAAAAAAATTTTTATTCTACTAAGTCATCGTCTGCTGTTTCCTCAGTAGGAGATCTCACATGGAAAATTATCTTACTAAATTTACACGAGCGATAGCTATTGCAGCTAAGAAAATATTTTTAAATACATTGTATAAATGGTAATATTTATCTTCTCTAATTGCTTAAAATGGGCCATGAAGATGCCAGGGATATTTGAATTGTTTAAAATAAGCTTGTTTTATTATTGAAACTATGTGTCATCATTAGGCTTTTGCTGTAATGCTGAATGTCAAAGGTTCGATTCCATTTTTAAAATATAAAACTTAAATGCAGAACTTAAACTTTACATTTAAGGTCCTCAACATTTTTCTCATAGTTGCAATAATTTTACTGAGATGATAGTCTCTGCCCAAGGAGATGCTGAATAACTCTCCAACACTGACATCACACAGAAGGAATTGAGAAGGTCTTCCAGGTAGTCAAATGGAGGCTGTTAGTATGGCAAGTTCTTACATCATCATAGCAGGCAGAAATATCCCAGGAAGCGGCAGTGGCAGAGTTATAAGCAGCTACTTCTAGCCTGGCAACTAAAAGCTAATAAATCACATGATTGAGTTTCAGAGAACATTTTTCCCATAGTTGGGAGTGGGGTGACTAACTGAATCATCAATGTCATCTATGAACAGTGAGAAAAATGCTTTTTTGAGATCAAAGACAGATATTGTATTTAGAATTTGTTCAAGAGTAACTTTGCAATTACAAATATACTTTTCACTGTAGTAGTTTATCTGTCTTCAAAGAACTGCTTGTTGATAGTTAGGCCACTTCCTGCCTTTCATCTTTTCTTTTTTTTTTCCTTCAGATATAAATTTTTAAAAAATCACCAAAGAAGTGGCAAATCTTTTTTTATAAGTTGTTTTAAACCATGAGCAACTGAATTAGGTATTTTGGAGTTAGTTCTTGTAGAAATGCAGTTTTGATTTTGTAGTAGGGTCACAACAAATGACTTCCATTTGACTTTTGCCAGTTTACTAGCAGAGATCAGTAGGGCAATCTGTAGAGAACTTGGAGAACAGAAAATAAGAATTGTATAGACTGACAGGAGACTCCCAGAGCCAAGATCTGACAGGAGATAATGATCCCCTAAAATAAAGAGGCTGATTTGTCAGTTTCACAGGTTCTCGTTCTTGGAATCAGCATAAAGTTACCTTGATTCACTTTAACCTGAGGGTATTTAGTCAGATATTTGCTGTAAGGAATGTTGGGGGCTGTAATATGGGGGCCACATTAGGATAGTTGCAAAGTCACACTTGAACAACTTTAACCAAGATGATTTTTCTAAATGAAATTGAAGGAAGGAAAGGAGAGGAAACTCATCAAAGTTTACCAAAAATTACGTGTAGAAGACAAACCATTCCCTTTCTTTCTCGGCCTTCGTTTTTCTTCATCAGCGCTTGCCAGTGATGCATTTGTGAAAGGATAATGCAGGCTATCCTGCCGTGAGTAATAGACCCTGATTCCCTCTTTTCTAATTGCTTACTATCTGCTGTAAGTAATGCCTTCCAGACATTCTCCCTGTGTCCTGGAGCATTTTGACTAATTTTATGTTTGAACAGAATTCCCAGTAGCCACAGAATCCTTCATTCAACTTTTCTAATCTTTACCTTTGTTGCTTTCCAGTTAAAACTCTCAGTACAGGTTTTTGTGCTTAGGTTTCGTAACCACAAGGACGTTTTTTGTTGGTATGTATCTTTTCCTTGAAATATTCTTTCATTTGAATTGTAAGGGACTCTGAAAATTGTAGATTACCCTCAAAATAAATCACTTCTTGTCTGCTCCATTCGGCTGAGACTTCTCTCATTAGGATAATAGAATAAAATTGCCCTTTAGAAGCTTTCCCTTTATTGATCCAGTTCATTTCAGAGACTGAAAGTGAAGAAGAAACTAGGTATTCTTTCTCTTATCTTATTATAAATAAACCTGGCAATCTTGACTTTTAAAGAGAGTACTTTACCCATTTGAGTCTTACTAATAGTACAAATGGAAAGTAATCTCAAGTTTATAATTAGTAAAAAAATTAAAAAAATAATAATAATAACCAATTGCTCCAAAGGGACCTAAAATTTATACCAGTGCAGAGAATAATAAGACTGTTTAGTTTTAACCACTTGTGGGCTCAGCTTCACAGATCTTAAAGTTGGTGGGTTTGGACTATGCTTTCTAAGGTCCCTTTCAGTTGCACAGTTTTATTTGTGAACCCAAGTGTGTGTTTCATAGAACCCAAAATTGAGAAATACCTCTGAGAGAAACCTTCTGGCTTACATCTGCCTGAGCAGTGGTAGATTCCAATTTAACCTTTGTACTTGGAGACATCTTGTGAATTACTGGCAACTTGACTATACTTTTTTACTAAATAGTGAAAAATGAATCACTTCATATTAAATAGTATAACATTGAAACCAATTATTTTATTGTAATGATATTTGGCTTATAATAGAATTTTGAACATCGAGGAACTTATTTATGACAAATCAAAATGAAAACAGTCACTGACATGCATTTCAGTTTCATTGATACATGTTATGCAATAGGAATTTGTTTGATGCCTTCCACCTAGTGTTTTCCTATTGAGCAGACAGTGCAGTCTCACTTCTATTTTGTTTACATTTTATAATAGGGATGTACAAGTGAGGATTAACTACGTAAGTAGGCTGCCTACAGGTGAAGTTCGGGCTTCTGACTGGCCCTCACTCCCCCTGGTAATGACCCAGGTACCCTTTGTGTTGTCACGTATCTCCCATCTTCCTCCCTTACCTAGCAATGCCCAGTTACTGACGATCCCTTCCTTGTGTTAATGTGACTAATGTTCAAGGCCCATTTGTTTTCTTCTTCCCACATTAATAATATGTAATTTATTGTGTAGTCTGTTGTTTGAAAACAGTGTGGAAAGATGCACTCATGATTCCTGAAAACCACTCCTCAACTGATCAATTCTTCAATAAGATCTGCCTTCAACTTCGAAAGTCTCTTTAAGGCTACCATAACTTGCTTATCTATCTTTTCAAGTTATGCCATATGATACAAAGGGTATGTCCACAGTTGTCTTTCTTATACAAACTGCCATCTATTACAAAGAAGCATTGGCACCACTGTGAAAGCACTTCTCGGGTTTTCTTTCTACATGAGGCCAGCTGATATTTTCTTTATGCATATCTTAGTATATGTTCCAGTTCTTTATTTGCTTTTTTGTGCAAATTGAATGGAAAACTTCAAGTAAACATGCATTTTGAAACTCGTGCTCTTGCGTAAGTTTTTTCTGTATAATCACCAGCAATCTCTTTATGTCCCCTCAGCAGGGACATCCGAGTGGTTTGCTAGATTTATGATGTCCCCTCATAGGCGACATCTTAATGCAAAGGGTTAATATGAGCATGGCTGTTTACCTTTTTTTTGTTTGATTGCCTTGTTTTTCCTTTTGAATGTTTTAAGAACTCAGTCTCTTTTGATGTTAGTTACCTAAGCAGTAATTTCTGCCTGCAGTATCTTTAGGGAGCATTCTGTACAAGTCTTGAGAACTGTAGTTACAGATTTTCAGATAGCTAGCTAGTGGTAGTGGTTCAGGTCCTGTTATGTATATGAATGAAGTAGTTAAAAGTCCATACATCTTCCTCCTTCCTTCTCTCCCCTCCTCTCCCCACTCCTTCCCCCAACACATATCTCTTATTTTTCCCACTCAGTATGTGAGATATGCAGTAGTAGAGGAGCAACTGGAATTTAAGGTTCTGTATAACTGTTTGGTAGCAGTGATATCTCCAAGGTGAGTCTCAGAGTTTTTGGAAATTGGAACAATTTGGACTCCAAAATATTTAGAGAACACTAAATAAAATGAGTCTTAGTAGTAAAATACTTTATTTATACTAATTTAGATACTTACATTTATATGTGATTTTATTTAATTTATACTAATAAGTCAAAGAATGAAAAAAATCACCCAACAAAATACTTTTAGATCCTCTCTTTTAATAATGTTATATAAAAATTGTTAAATGAATTCAAGGATTATTTAATGATGCAGCTTTCATAAATGACCATGTTAAGGCAATGGTCTAATTGTAATTCAAGCTCATAATGCTAACTAAAGTGAAGTTAAACTATACTGAGTCACTTTACATGGTGCACAAATTTGACAAAGAAAAGCACAGATTAAAACTGACAACAGTGACCACCATGTGCTTTACCTCTGAGCCCCTGGATATTTAGAGGACTTAATAGAAAACTTTTTTGTTGCTGGGCTCGGTGGCTCAGCCTGTAATCCCGCACCTTGGGAGGCTGAGGTGAGTGGATTGCCTGAGCCTGCAGGTTTGAGACCCGCCTGGGCAACTTGGCAAGACCTCATCTCTACAATAAATCAAAAAATTAGCCGGGTGTGGTAGCGCGCACCTGTAGTTCCAGCTACTTGGAAGGCTGAGGCAGAAGGATGGCCGGAGCCCAGCAGGTCGAGGCT
>CAUYQG010244079.1:0-12840 GCA_963574415.1 Tarsius wallacei
TTTTTGTTTTTATGTCTGTTGATGTATTTAATTATGTTTATAGTCTTATGAATGTTGAACCAGACTTGCATCCCAGGGATGAAGCCTACATGGGTGGCTTCTAATAAAGTCGCAGAGTTCTGTAACCATTGCAACAATTTAACTATATGCGTTTGCATCATTCATTGGCATCCTGTATTTCTTCTGGATCTGCCTGCCCTATGAGACTGTGACAAATTTTCTGGCACTGAGGGTGCCTGCCGGTGATGTGGTGATGTGAATTCTAAAGAGATCTAGTGATTGGTTGAATTCTATGGAGAGTTTGTCACAAGTCTCTCTGGAGGATCCTCTGTTGAAACTGACACATCAAACTATGGTGAGATGTGCAATGACATGCGATTAGTTTTACCTCTGGGGGATGGCAATGTTAGGTAGTACTGAGTCAAGCCTGCCAGTACTCTGATCCAGTGGCAGGTTTCAGATACCAGTTTCAATGGGGTTGGCAGTGGAATTAGGTAAGTTTAATATTTGTTAGATTAACTTAAAAAAATCACAACAGGTATTATCCGATCCCTCTCACCCCTACCATCTATTTAGAAGTATTGACTGTTTTGCAAAGTCTTGAAAAGGATGAAAGAAAACAAGTTTTAAGGCACTATTTTGCTAGATGAGGGGTGTTGCTAGGTAAGGCAGGGCTGGAAGGGACCACTTTTAAATGGAAATCACTGGAACTTGCACCCAGCAAGTGTAAAGGAAGGCAATCTTCCTGAAGAGCTGTCTGAAAAAGTCTTTAGATCTAACACTTCTAGTTTACATAATCAAATAGGATTATTCCATGGACTTTTTAAATGATCAATTTTTTCTCTATATATGGACTCAAAAATAATAAAAATAAAAATTCAGATTTATAGTTAGTTTATTGGTACAATTTTCAACAAACAACTTTTGAAACAAAAACATACAAGTACAACTCAATAGAATTATTATTTGCTGAGTGAATGCTCTCAATTACTCAGGTCACTGTTCAGATAAGATAGCATTGGATGAAAACCACCCAAGACAAGGGAGGGTGGTGTGGATATGTCCTCAAGTTTCCAAGAGGGCTACTCACATGTGCCCCCTCAGCTTCTTCCTCAAAGCTGCATCACCTTCATTAGTCAGCTTGGGGCCTTCCTTTTGCAAATTGAAAGACAAATCACAATCCTTATCGACAAATTCACAAGGTCCTTCAGTATTATCTGCAACAAAAGAAGATAAGCAAAATAGACAATGTATAGTTAACTGGAAATATAACTCTTGTTCCAGCTGACACTGGTTCTTTCTTTTCAATGTCCTACTAATTTCTTTAAATGATCGCAGCCACTTTAAAGGGTTAGAAGAAACCCTGAAACATATGAAAGAGTTTAAATGTACACAAATAAAAACTTTTGTATGGCATAAAGTTTAATAACAAGCTAAAAATATATATGGTTCCCTGAGAAAATAAACATACTCATCTTATATAAATAAGAGTTTAGCATGCTTAATATATAACAAAATTCTAAAAATAGGAAATAGAAAACCATGAGCCATTCTATGTAAACATGCTAGGTAAATGAACAAGCAGGTCAAAAAAAGAGAAATAAAGAGAATAAATAAACAAAGAGAAACGTCTCCTAACCACAACCAAAAAGGAGAAACTGTACTGAGATGCCACTTCTCTTTCAGTAGAGGCAAAAATTTAAGTTTACCAAATATCATAATATGTGTGTATGCCTCATGTTTGTTGCAACTCTATTCACAATAGTGAAAATATGGAACTAATCATACTGCACATCGAAACTGGAATAGATTTTTAAAAATGTGGTGCATATACACAATAGAATATTATGCAGCCATAGAGAAGAAAAAACATATGAAATTCTCAACTGCTTGGATGGATTTAGAGACTATCATACTTTGTTTCTATCACAGAAACAAAAAACAGAGTGCCATATGTTCTCATTCATCAGTGGATCTTGAACAATTATCATAATACTATAAGAAAGGGATTAGCAGTAGTGGGAAACTGTTAGGGGAGGTGGGGAGGGATTGGCAGTTGAGGGGAACTTCCAGGGGAGGGAGGGGTATACCTCATCAACAAGGGTACCTGCATAATGAACATTTGTATACCTAACCTTGAATTGTACCCCACATCTTTCAAATAAGATAAAAAATAAATAAATACATCTCCTTCTTTACATCTTTCAAGATTGTGCTGTTAGTGCATTTGTTTTTTGAAATTTACACTTGTTATAAGAAATTTTTTTCAATAGGCTGATGACTCTACAAGATTCGTCAGCCAGTAAACAATTTGATTGCCCATTATGGGGAAAGACTTGGAGTGAGTGCTAATGGTCCTTAATCCAGATGTACTAGAATTTTGCCAAAGATGATGGAAACCTGCTATTAACCAAGTATGCATTGACTTCTTGTTTTCATTCTTCTTACCATTTTAATCTGGCAGAATTTCAGCATTTGGGGGCTTATGCAGATAATATTACACAATATACTAAAAGGCATTCCCAATTCTTACATGCTTTGACCAGCTGGTGAGAAAAATCACCCGGCTCAGAATGGATAGAGTTCAGCCACGTTGACCTATGTGTTTTCTCAAATGTCTTTGAATCTGTGAATTGACCTGAATCATCTGGTTATCTTTGTGCTTTTCACAATAATGACCATGCCAGTATGAGAAAATTTACCTATTAGTACCCTGGAAGTGACAACTGATGCCACCTTCTAATGATCAGTAGTGTCTGCGTTATCTTAGGCTTAATACTAAAATACTTATGCATGAATGCTGAACTCCCTTCGTGCTGACTAATCATGAGCGAATATCAGGAGTTGAGAGCATCATCATCATCCCACAAACCTGGGGTAATGTCTTGAATTTTCATTCAAGTACTTGAGAGCTTGGATCACTCACCATGACACTTCAGAGTCTCCTACTCAGCAGTGAGGATAATAAACCGAATCCCAGTTGCAGCTTCAGTGAAGGTTGAAGGAGGTAAACTATATAAAATGTGTGACAGTGATGAAGTGGACAATGACAATTGTGCTGTGTAAGTGGAAAATCTCTCCTGAAAGCACAGTCTCATAGGTACAGAAACACACAAACTGACATCACATGATGCAGAATCACACAAGATGCCCCAATCCTCAAGCCTACAACCTAGTGCCACCCAAGGGAGCACAGCTGCTTTCATGAAATTAAGAAACTTGGTCATAATACTTCCCTAAAATTATTTCTTTTTTTTAACCACTTCCAAATGATTATTCCCATCATAAACCTACAATCAGAGTGAGTCTTCAAATTGAAGCCATCAACAATGCCTTTCCTAGCCTCTCAAATTTTCTTCATCAGCAGGCAGTTCTAGAGTACTTACTCAATTCATTTGGATACAGGGCATCTGGAAAAACCTGCAGTACAGAAAGAAACATTATGGTGATTCCATTATTTTGTAGATTGTCGGCTCATGGCTTTTCTTCTTTCAGCTAATAGTGATAATTAAATGAGGAACTACAGTCAACTCAAATGTTGTAAAACAAAGGTAGAATACAGCACTGGAAAAGACATGAGCCTTTCCTGAAGGACATATCTCTCAGGTATATTTAGGTACAAAACCTTTATTCCAATAAGACATTGTTTCCAATAATAATGGCCCTAGATTACAGTTTATTACCTCATGGTGCCATTTGTGAATGTTCATTTGTATCAAATATCAGTTCCTAAGAGTCTCTTCTTTCAGTGTTTGAGAAGACAGCATTTTATATTTATTATGTACATTGAGTTATTTTAATATGTTAAGTCAATTTTGAAAAACAAACAAAGAAAGCAACATTTGTATTTCAGGCAAACAAAGGCAAACTTAACTTCTTCTCAAGTGGTATCTCTTCATATGCCATTGCCATGTCCAGTGGGTCCTTCTGAGAGACTAGAAGAACACAGAGTAACTGAGTAACTGTCAGTCATTGATGATGTCATTTATGATATAGGCAGGAAGCTCTTCTTAAAGTAGACAGAAAGGTAGTGCATATGGATGAATAAGTAGGAAAATACAGCTTGAGACACAGAAGGAGAGAAAACAACAGCCAGCCTTGGAGCCAAGGTTTCATCCCTGTCAGGGAGCAGGCTCACACCTGAATTGTAGTCCTGCCTTGTAGGTGAGAAGGGGTGAATTCTACTAATATGGTCTGAGACAGTCCTCCCTCCAAATACACTGGACACCAGTCCTAGATGGGAGTTGCTTGAATACAGTAAAGTGGTATATTGCCTGCACTCACATGGACCTAAAAGCCCGTCCAACTTCTGAATTCCTATAACCTATCAATATCTGAGTTATCATGCCACATAGGCCGGGCTTGGTGACCAGCCCCCAAAACGTGAATGATCACTTACTGACTTCACTTACTCCAGGGACAGGTTCCTCCATAGCATGTGCAGGTTGGGAGCAAGCTATGACTGATTCTGCTGCTTTTCAGTTTAGGATGCAGACTGGTCTTTAGCCAGGGAGGATAAAAGGAGCACCTAGTAGTCCCATATCTCCACAGATGCAATTCTGGACAACAAGAGGTGACACCATTCAGCCAGCATTTCTACAAGGGCTGAGGAATCCTTCCTGTTTCCAATTCCAATAGAAAGCTCACAGCTGGAGATTAGAATACAGTTCAGCTCAAAAGATCTTTGTAACAGAATGTCATTATGAATTCTGAGCAGTACTAATTGAGATATATGTAGCAGGAGACAGTGGAGTGAAGGCATCTGCAGTCCTGATGGTCTCTCTCTCCCTATTGGAAATCTTTTGTGCAGCAGGAAAGGCCCTGGGACAGGTAGACCCAGAGCAACAGTGGGACTCATAGTGGTCAGGCCCACATAAACTATAACGCCCAGAAGAATAAGTTCAACAGAACAGGTGAGCAAACTCTGGGACAAATATTTAAAACAAAAATAAATCTCACAAAAATGTCACCAACACTAGCAACTTTTTCTCATTAAAAACAACAAAACAATATATAGTAATATAAAGAGAGGAGTTAGTCCTCACAGATGAGAAAGAACCAGAAACAAAAACCAGCAATCCCCGAAGCCTTAAAGATGCATCACTTGCAAAAAGTTGACTTGGATGGATTTAGAGGCAATCATACTCAGAGCGATTTATCACAGAAACAAAGAACAGAATACCATAACTTTTCATTCATCAGTGGATCTTGAACAATTACCATAACTCTATAAGAAAAGAGATTGGCAGTAGTGGGAATATGCCAGGGGTGGAGGATGGGATTGGCAATTGAGGGAAACTTCCAAGGGAGGGAGGGGCACACCTCATTAACAAGGGTACCTGCATAATCAATGTTTGTATAACTAATCCTGAATTGTAACCCACATCTTTAAAATTAAAGAAAAAGATTGACACCCAATAAAACAACTAAAAAAAATCTTCTCAGACCCCAAGCAAAGGAAAATCATCCTGAATGCCTTGTTGATGACAGACCTAGAATTCAGACCATGGATGGCAAAACCAGTCAAGGAAAACCATGAGAACATGGACACAAATGTTACCCAGGCAACAAAATCTGTGGAAAAAATAAAAGTTGAGATTGCCAATATTAAAAAGGTTCAATCTGAAATCTTGGAAATGATGAAGACTTTCTTTGAATGTCAAAGCACTATGAGAAGCCAAAGTAGAAGAATTGACCAGGCAGTAAAAAGCAAACTCTGAGCTGGAGAATCAAAATATTGAACTAACCCACTCTGAAAAAAGCAAGGAGAAAGGCCTCAAACATAATGAGCAAAGTCTGTGACAGGACTATGTAAGGAGATCAAATATTTAGTTGGCTGGCATCCCTGAGACAAAAGGGAAAACTGAGAACATCCTGTAGGAAGTCTTCCAAGAGGGTTTTCAATAAATTTTCCCCTATCTCACTAAGAAGCAATTGTTTAAATGTAAGGGATCCAGAGAACCACTGCAAGGTATCACATGAGAAGACCGTGCCCAAACACATAGTATTCTGTCTCCTCAATGTAAGCATAAAAATAAATCCTAAAGGCTGTTAGACAGAAAGGATAGACCACATACCTGGGAAGACCAATCAGAATTGTAGCAGACTTCTCAGCAGAAACCATACAAGCCAGAAGAAACTGGGGTCATATCTTTAATGTTTTTAAAGAAAAAACATTCCAGTCAAAAAATTTCTACCCTGCCAAGCAAAGATCCATCAATGAATGAGAATGAAAATCCTTCCATGATGTCCAGTCCCTAAGGTAATATGTCACTTACAGACCAGCCCTTTAGTAGGGTCTAAAAGTTTTCTAAGCACTAAAGCAAACAAACAAACAAACAAACAAACAAACATAAAAGAGCTCCACCCACTACAAAAGTACAGGCAGGCACAGAAAAAGTTGACCATGTAGACAAACCACAAAGTCTAAAGAAAATCAAAGCCAAACAACTTCTTTAGAGCATTATGACAAGGATAAATCCTCTGATATTAATAGTTAGCTTGAATGTAAAGGGATGAAACACACCACTCAAAAGGCATTCAGTAGCACCTGGATAAGGAAATATGATCCAACGTTCTGCTGTCTCCAGAAAACCCATCACACTGCAAAGAACACACACAATGTCAAAGTACTGGACTGGAGAAATATCTTCCAGGAAAATGGAAAACAAAAAAGAGCAGAGATAGCTATTCTTATCTCAGACAAAATAGCTTTCAACCCAATAAATGTTTAAAAGAACACCGAGGACACCACATAATGATAAGAGACTCAATCTATCAGCAAGAAATACCCATTATAAGCATGTGCACCCCATACAGGAGTACCCAGACTTATAACAATTGCAACTTTAACTAAGAGAGTACATAGACACCCGTACAAATATAGTAAGAGATTTTTATACCTCACTAACTCCCCAACAGAACATCTAGAGGTAACAGCACTAACAAGAAAAAGTCAAACCTTAATTCAACACTCAACCTACTGGACATAATAGACATCTACAGAGCACCACCCAACAACAATTGAGTACACATTCTACTCATCAGCATATGGAATATATTTCAAGATTGATCACAGTCTCTGTCATAAACCAAGCATGAACAAATTTCAAAATTTTAAAATAAAAGCATGCATTTTCTCAGGTCAGAGTAAACTAAAGCCAAATGTCATTACCAATAAGAACCCAATGAAAGTATACAATATATGGAAACTAAACAACATGCTTGTGAATGACGTTTGGGTTAACACAGAAATCAAGACAGAAATTAAAAGATTCCTGGAAAGAAATGAAAACAAAGACACAAAATATTGAAACATCTATGATACCAAGAAGGTGTCTTTTGGGAGGGAAGTTTATAAGACTCACACACATTTCAAGAAAACAGAGGGATGGCAAGCAAACAGCCTAACATCACACCTAACCAAACTGGAAATGCAAATATAATTAAATTCAAAATTTGGCACAAAAATTCAAGTAACAAAAATAGTGACAGTTAAAGAAATAACAATTAAACATAAATAAAATGGATCAACAAGACATAAAGCTAAGATTTGGTGAAAGAATAATTAAGATTGACAAACCCCTGACAAGATTGAACAAAACAAATAAATATATAAATCAATATATAAATCAATTCATAAATTAAAATGCAATAAGAAATTAAAAACGTGATGTCATACTGACCCTGAAGAAATTCAAAATATTGTCAAGGATTGCTATGATCATCTTTATGCAAACAAACTAGAAAATCTAGAAGAAATGAAAAAAATTCCTGGCATCACATTACTTCTTAAGGTTAAGACAAAATGAAATTGAAACCCTAAACAGACCAATAACAGTTCAAGAAGTTGACTCAGTTCTAAAAAAAGGTCACGGACCATATAATTTCTCAGCTGAATTCTATGACATAAAAGAAAAACTGAAAACAATACTATTGAAAGTGTTCCAGGCAATTGAGAATGAAGTAATTGTATCTAGTTCATTCTATGAAGTTAATATTATCCTGGTACCTAGACAATGAATGCATGGCCAAGTTCTCATAAACAAATGCAGCAAACACTGAAATTGACAGGGGGGACATTATCAAGGTAAAAAATTTTCACACAGCAAAGGAAATCCACAAGAGAATAAAAAGGCAACTCACAGAATGGGAGAAAAAATTGCAAGCTATGCATCCAACAAAGACCTAACATCCAAAATATACAAGAAACTCAAAAGATTTACAGAAAAAACAAACAAACCTTTAAAAGTGGACAAATGACAGGAAAAGACACATCTCAAAGGAATACACACAAGCAGGCAACAAGCATATGAAAAAATACTCAACACCACTAATCATCAGAGAAATGGAAAAAAAGACTACAATGAGATAGTATCAAACACTGGACATGATGGCTATCTGTATAAAGTCCGAAAACAACAGGTTTTGGTGAGGCTGCAGAGAAAATGGAACACTCATATACTGTTGGTGTAAATGTAACCTTGTACAATCCCTGTTGAAAACATTTTGGGGGTTTTCTGGCAAGATGGTGACAAGACAGGTCAGAATGTGAGAGTCTCTGCAAAAGTGATTGTCCATAAAGACTCTCTGCATGAGTGGGTGTATGCTGGTGGGTGAGTTAAAGTCAATCTGAAGGGAGACTTGGGTTCATGCACCTGGAGCTCTCCTTCAGAGGTCACTGAAACCCCCCCATCACCCTGAGATTAGAGCCCCAAGCACACAGGATCATATTCTGCTCTCGGGACTCTCCTGGGAAATGTCTGACAAATTCAGCTGATCCTCATCACCTGGAGCCTGGCCCACACCATCACCTGTGACAGGAAAGTGACTGGAGCCCACGATCTGTGGAAAGAGCATTCAGGGATAGCTGGAGAGGAGCCCCAACACAAGTGAGGGGTGATGAAACGCCAGCCAGAGTCATTTTCTCTGTCCCAGCACCAGGAAGAAAAATGCATTGCTCCTCCCAGCTCCATCCAACCTCCAGTCTGGGTCCTAGAGGTACTCTTATCAAACTTGGAGAGACAGACAGACCTCCCCGGTGCTGTTTTAGATACAGACTGGTCAGATCTGAGTGGGAGACTTGCCAAGCAGCAAGCTAAGTGAGTCCAGATATGATCCACCCTCCTCCCGCAGTAGGCCTGGGGCATCTGACCCACAATGAGAGGAACCCTATCAGCCTGCACTGAAAGCAGAGAGGAGGGGCTGGAGATCAGGGCTGAAAGGAAGGTGGACTTACAAGAACCACCTCAGAGTGAATTTTGTTTTTTTTTTGTTGGTCTGTTTGTTTTGCTCATTTTGTTTGTCTGGTTTTTGTTTTAATTTTTCTTTTATTCTCTCTCTGTTTTTGACTATGTTTTCATACTTGCTTTGTTTCTGCTACTTTATTGCTTTGTTTTTAGACTTTCTGTTTGTGTATGGGTATTTTTGAGGGAGACTACATCAATAGGGGGTCTCTGTCAATTTGTGTGTTTCTATGACTGTCTGTAAGTTTTAGATATTTTATCCTCTTCTCGTCTTTGTGTTTCTTTTCATTTGTTAGTTGATATGCCTGTCTGATTTCCTTCTTATTCTCTCTTTCCACCTTCCTCTCATCCCTCTCCTTCCTTTTTCCATTCCTTTCCTTTTATTTACCTCATTTTGTTTTCAGGGAGGCAAACCTATAACCCCATTTCATGGACAGATTGTAAGGCACAGGGAAGTCAGTATCAGAGGGTCCATACCCCTGTCAGTGAATACTTGGGTCTGCAAATATTTTCTGAGTTACAGCCCCCCCCAATTAAATCTCAAAACTGCAAAAAGTACAGCCCCCCCCCCCCACAGTCCAGCTTCAAAATTGAACAAAGGCAGAGGATCCACGTAAGGAAGAATAGGGTACTGAGCAAACAGAAATGAAAGCTACCCCCATCCCTAAATAACAGAATTAAAGAGGAGGTAGAAAGAAAGGAGGGAGGAAAATCTACACAAATGTAGAAAAATCATAAAAGAATATGGGTCCCACATAGACCCCTGAGAGGTCAGCCTCGGTGAATACAGATTTTGGAATGCAAACAATGAAGAGCCACCACAATGACTGGTTTCAAGCTACAAACCCAGATATCAAGACATTAATAGAATAAATAGAATTAAGGAGAGACAAGAGGAAAGAATGTAGAAGTTGATAACTGAGATAACAACAATAAACAATTCAAAATAACAAACTGATAAACATGGAAAGCAGAATTAGCCAAGCAGAAGAAAGACTCCCAGAGTTTGAGGACCAAAATATGGAACTAGCGCAAACTGTCAAAAACATAGAAAAGAAGTTTAAAAAGGCAGAGCAAAATCTTCAGAGGTGAACAATTATTTCAAGAGGCTGAACCTAAGGTTAATTGGACTTCCTGGGGAAGAACGAGAGACAGAGACCACTCTGGAACAAACATTCCATGAAATTATTCAAGAAAACATCCCTCATCTCGTCAGTGATGTGACCATTCAAACACAAGATATTCAGAGAACTCCTGCAAGATGACAAATAAGTAGACCAACTCCTGGACACATAGCAATTCACCTACACAGAGTACATATAAAATAAAAAATCCTTAAGGCAGCAAGAGGAAAAGGTCAGATTACCTGCTGGGGAAGACCAATTAGAATAGCAGCAGCCTGTAATCCCACACCTTTGGGAGGCTGAGGTGAGTGGATTGCCTGAGCCCGCGGGTTCGAGACCCGCCTGGGCAAGCAAGACCTCATCTCTACAATAAATCAAAAAATTAGCCGGGCGTGGTAGCGCTCACCTGTAGTTCCAGCTACTTGGAAGGCTGAGGCGGTAGGATCGCCAAAGCCCAGCAGGTCAAGGTTGCGGTGGCCAGGAGTGACCACTGCACTCCAGTCTGGGCGACAGAGTGAGACTCCAACTCAAAAAAAAAAAAAAATTGAATAGCAGCAGACAGATCTACAGAAACCCTTCAGACTAGGAGAGTTTGGATCCCAATCTTCAAAGTTCTCAAAGATAAACAATTCCAATCAATAATTATCTACCCAACTAAGTTAAGCCTCATCAGTGATGGAGAATTAAAATCTTCCCTATACATCAAATCCCTAAGAGTTTACACTGACTCCAGACCAGCTCTACAAGAGACATATAAGAAAGTATTTGCTGGCTTCAGTGGCTCAGCCTGTAATCCCACACCTTGGGAGGCTGAGGTGAGTGGATTGCCTAAGCCCACGTGTTCGAGACCCGCCTGGGCAACTTGGCAAGACCTCATCTCTACAATAAATCAAAAAAATCAGTTGGGCATGGTAGTGCGTGCCTGTAGTTCCAGCTACACAGAAGGCTGAGGCGGAAGAATTGCTGAAGCCCAGCAGGTCAAGGCTGCAGTGGCCAGGAGTGGTCACTGCACTCCTGTCTGGGTGACGGAGTG
The DNA here is from genome assembly GCA_963574415.1 of Tarsius wallacei. Lineage (NCBI taxonomy): Eukaryota > Metazoa > Chordata > Mammalia > Primates > Tarsiidae > Tarsius > Tarsius wallacei. The sequence continues at coordinate 11,403 of CAUYQG010244079.1, forward strand.
AGACTGCAACTCAAAAAAAAAGAAAGTATTAAACACAGAAGAAAGGGAAAAAATGAAAACACTCTTCACAAGAATGTAGGAAAAATATTGAAAACACACATGAATCAACACATAAATCAAAAGAAAGACAAAATGAACAGCAACAACAGCAGCAAACTATCAGAACCTCATGTCAGGGATAAACTCACATTTCAATAATTGGCCTAAATGTGAGTGGACTAAATGAACCACTGAAAAGACATAGAATGGAAAAATGGATAAAACACCATGAGGCAACAATACATTATCTCTAAGAGACTCATCTCACAGGAAAGGACTCTCACAGATTCAAAGTAAGTGGATGGGAAACAAAATTTCAGGCAAATGGAATACAAAAGAAAGCAGAGGTTGCAATTTTAATATCAGAAAAAATACCCTTTAACCTATCAAAAATTTTGAAAAGATACAGATAGTCACAACATAATGATAAAAGGTTGAATCTATCAACTAGAAAATCCATCCTAACCTTATATACACCCAACATAGAAGCATAAACTTTCAAAAGGAGACTTCTAGGTAAACTTAAAAATGATAATGACTTTAACACTATCATAGTTGGGGATTTTAATATCCCACTCACAATCATAGACAGATCATCAAAACAAAAAATCAACAAGGAGATCTGGAACCCCTACATGACACTTGAGCAAATGAACTTAATTGATATCTACAGAACACTCCATTCAACAACCACGGAATATACACTCTACTCATCACCACATGGAACATACCCTAAGATTGACCACATCCTCGGTCATTAATCAAGCATAAACAAATTTTACAAAATTGAAATTCTGCAGTACACCTTCTCAGACCACAGATCACAGTGGAATAAACATAAATATCAACACGAAAAATGTTTCTCCCAAACCAACAAAGATGCAGACACTAAACAGCATGATGCTAAGCAGCTCCTGTGTCAACATGGAAATCAAAACAGAGATTAAAAGATACCTGGAAGCAAATGAAAATGAAGAAAGATTTTACCAAAACTTCTGGAGCACCATGAAAGCAGTACTAAAATGGGAATTCATATCTCTACAAACACACATGAAGCGAATGGAAAGATCACAAGTCAACAGTCTAATCAATCACCTAAGGAAGCTGGAAAAGCAAGACCACCAAAACCCTAATTTAATCAGAAGACTCCAGGTCACCAAAATAAAAGCCCAAATTTGGGACAAAAAGATAATACAAAAAAATAAATGAAACAAAAAGCTGACTTTTTGAAAGCATAAACAAAATTGATGATCCTTTAGCTAGACCGACCAAGAAAAAGAGAGAAAAAGCCTAATAAACACAATCAGAAATGCAAAAGATCAAATCACAACTGACCCTGAAGAAATACAAAAGATTATCAGAGATCACTATGTACGCTTATATGGAAACGAACTTGAAA
>CAUYQG010244083.1:0-19924 GCA_963574415.1 Tarsius wallacei
ATAGTGAGACCTCATTTCTACAAAAAATAAAAATAAAAAATGTTTAAATTAGCCAGGTGTGGTGGCGTGCAACTGTAGTCTCAGCCTCTAGGAATACTGAGGTGGAAGGAGCTCTTGAGCCCAGGAGGTCAAGGCTGCCATGAGCTGTTATCATGGTGATCGTGCCACCGCACTCCAGCCTGGGGAACAGAGACTCCGACTCAGAAAAAAAAAGATGAGGCAGATCATGGCAGTGTGTGCTGTGCACTCTCTAGGTACTGGGGGGCTCCAGGAGATGAAGAAGGAGGCACAGGACCAAAAAGCCAAGACACAGCAGGAAGAACTGCCAATTCAGAGGCCCCTGAGGTCCTGTGGGAGCTGAGTAAGCACCCAGAGGAAAACAGGCGGGAGGGAGGGCCCAGCCAAGAGGAGGTGGAAAGGCCCAGGAGTGATGTGTGGGAGATGGGAATGGGGGACACAGGCACTGGGAGAGCCAGAAGCAATTCTCCCACGGACATGCCAGACATTCAAGTCTCCAAAGGCAAGCCAGTCTCCAGCAGCGGGTGGGCGGCTTGTGGGTAAACGTGTGGACATATTCACTTCTCCCTGGACTCAAAGAATTTGCACCTGGCAAACTGCAGAAGATTTAAAAAGTGAAAACGGAGCTGGGTGTGGTGGCTCCTGATTGTAATCCCAGCACTCTGGGAGGCTGCTTGAGCCCAGGAGTTTGAAGCTGCCGTGAGCTCTGATCGTGTCACCGCACTCCAGGCTGGGAGACAGAGCAAGACTCCGTCTCTAAAAAACAAGTAAATAATAAAACCAAACAAAAAAGTGAAAAAGGACAGACACTTGAAAAGGGAACTCTGCCTGTGAGAGTCCCAGCCTGCCAGAATAGCTCTTGAGGGCAGAGAGAGGGGCAGGATGGCACCGGGGCGTCACGTTGCCAGCACCCAGGAGGTTGTTTGGGGCGTGGAGTTGGGGCTTTGAAGGCACATTGGGAAAAAGCAGATGTGTCCAGGCCCACAGCACGGGGCTTGTAGTGACTCAAGACAGGAGAGAAGCCTCCATGGGAGACTGAAACACAGACCTTCACACAGGAGTGGGGACATCTTGGTGGCACACTCTGGTCCTGGCAGTGGGTGGGATGGAGTGAGACATCAACTGCAGCGGAGCCAGGCCACCCGGTGGGAGGGGAGGGGAGGGCACAAACAGGTAGGAGTGTGTTCACTGAGTCAGGGAGGGAGGGGCAGCAAGGGGCTGGGCCAGAATGGGCAGAGAAGGGTACAGGGCGTCTCTCCGGGTGGGGAGATAGAAGAGAGAGACATAGGAGGTGTCAGGTCCAGATGCCCTCAGCTTTCCCCACCGTGCCTGGTCTGGGCCCTCAGCTCTCGCCACTGGGGGCTGGTCTGGGGCACAGAGGCATGCCTCCACCAGCAAGCAGCACCTCCATGCGGCCGTCCTGCAACCGGCACACTTCAGCACTTGTGACAGGATGCAGGGGTCCCTGAGGGCCACCAAACGCCCTGTGAAAACTTCACAAGAGGGCTCTGCTCACACGCCTCAAGACACACATGGGCTGGTATGGGGAGAAGGGACTTTTCAGAAAGTTCTCAGAAACTTCTTTCTTCTGAGCCGTATCACAGTCTGTGGCTCCTACTCAACCCATGTCTTTACTGAGGGCCTACTGTGTGCGGTGCTGGGTGCCGGGGAGACCTGGGTACAAAACAGAACTGATCTCTGCTCCAGGAGCCTGTGGTGGCAGGGCCAGAGCGTTGGGGAGTAACAGCGTATATATAGTTTTTAATTTATTGTCGAGACAAGGTCTTGCCAAGTTGCCCAGGCTGGTCTCAAACCCTTGGGCTCAGACAATCCTCTCGCCTCTGCCTCCCACACCTGCTGGGATAACAGGTGTGAACCACTGCAATAGGCCTTGGGATGAAAATATTAGACCCAGTGGTCAGAGAAGAGGGCATTTGAGCAGAGGCCTGAATAAAACAAGGAGGGCGTCAGCCACGCGCACTTCTGGACCAGTGTATCCCCGGGATATGGGTGGCACGTTCAAGGAGGCTGGAGAGGAATGAACCCAGGGAAGGCTTGGGAGACAGGGTACCCAAGTTCAGATCGCAGGGCCCCACCTCTGAGTGAGATGGCAGCGGGGAGGCTCATCAAGCAGAGAAGTGACATGATGCATTTTTAAAAGGGTTGTACGGAGAAAGGGTAAAAGCAAAAAGACCAGTGAGGAGGCTCCTGCAAGCAACCCATCCGTCCATCTGGGTGGGGAAACAGAAGAAGGGCCCCCACCTTGGAAAACTCTTTCTCCCTTAGTCTCTTGTCAGTCTTTTAGGGCGGTTTTAGCTGCCTGCCTCCCGGGACACCCATCTCAATGCAACCCCTTGGCAGCACTGTTTGGACTAGGGAGCGAGTGAGCTTAAGAATAAAAGGGCTCCAAAGCACTCAGCTCGCCCGCTCACCCCTGATGGCTGCCCTCATAGAACACAGGGCTTATCGGCTAACTCAAGGCTTGGTTTTAAGATTACGATTGCATCCTTCTGGGGCGGGACTGTGGACCCAGGTGTTTGGATTCCCTAGGGCCCTGGCTAGTCACTGGGTCCCAAAATCATGCTGCTCGGTGGTTCCTGGGCTCACCTCCTTGTGGCAGGATGCTGGGGAGGCAGGGCAGAATATTTGAGAGGACGGGATCCCAGCTTCCCCATCTGTAAATGATGGGGCCTGGTCAGCATAATCAGCAAGGATCCCCAAGCCTCATGCCCAGGGACCCACTGAGTAGGGGACCCATGCTTTTCCTTGCAAACTGTTTATGTCACAGTGTCCAGTACAGTGGCACTGGGAGAGAGGAAGAGGGAAGGTGGACAGGGTGTGGCTCCAACAAGGAAGTGTGGGGTGGATGACACGCTAACATCTGGTCCCTGACAGAGGGGCCTTTGGGATAAAATTATAACCTCTGAGTGCCTCTGTCTCACTGCCCCTGGCAGTGCTGTTGGTAAGACCTGTCCTGCTATAGCCCAGAGGCTTGTGAGGTAGACAAGGTCCCACAGATGGAGGAGCACCGTGTCCTGCTGGAGGCAGCACTGCCCTCTTGGGGCTCACGGGCTATCTAGAACCGGAGGATGAGTACAGCCTCATTCCCCACTAGCTGTGTGACCTTGGCCAAGTAGGTTCACCTTTCTGTAACTGTTTTCTCATCATTAAAATAGGGATAACTCTCCTGCAGCACCTTCAACCTCAAAGACAGCTGAAGGCACACTGAGGGTGGCTGGGTCTCGGTCTCCAGGGCAGGCAAGCCGCCTGGGAACTCTCCCAAGGCGGCGGCCAGGCTCCGCAGGGTGGTTGGCCCCGTGGAGGGTCAGCTCTCTACCACCGTCTGTGCTGCTGGAAAGGCGCGCGGTTTCCTCTATTGGCCACAAGGTGGCGCGCTCGGCACCAGGACCTTGAAGGGGCGACTCACCAGCTCGGTTGCGTCCTGGCCCCGGAGCAGCGGCTTCTCCTCCGGGAATCGCAGCTCCTGCAGGCCTGCCATGGTCACGTCGTGGAGCAGGAGGCCTAGGGAAGAAGGGCGAGGTTGGGGCCTGCTGTCGTGGAGACGCCTGGGCCCTGTTCTGAATCTCTGGGGTGGGGGGCGATGACAGCACACACCAGAGCTGAGGGGAGCACCCGGACCATGCTGGCCGTCCTCTTCGCCCTGAGCGCTTCCCCCAAAGCATCCAGGGCACCAAGGCCAGTATCTCCAAGACCGGCCTGCTTGGCTCAGGGGATGCCATTACATTAATAGTATTTGCTCTTAAAAGTTAAAACAGGTTTCAAAAAACATAAAAAATCAACACACGGTGATCCCTAAAACAAGCAAAATTCTGCATTTATTGGGAAGCCAGAGAAGCACATGTAGGGAGGCCAAACTAAAGGTCAGGAGCAGACAAAAGTCCCCTGTGCAGGTCCCTCAGTGTCCCAAGTGAACAGTGACGTTCTAGAGGACAGAGAGGCTGGAGAGGAACAGAACTGGGGACTCCCCTGAGGGCTTGAAGGACAAGCCTGGTGACGATGGCCCTGGGAAGGAAAGAGGGGGGATACCAGCGGTGTGGCAGGCAGAGTGATGTTGAAGGACGGGGTGCCAGTCACAACAGGCCACCGGCAGCATGCATGTGTGTGTGCGTGCACGCACGCATGTGTGTGTAGGAGCCAGCCATGGCGGAAGGAAGACAGAGGGCTCAGACCTCATAACTTTTTTCCCTTTTTTAGAGAGACAGGGTCTTGCTCTGTTGCCTAGGCTGAAGGGCAGTGGCACTGTTGTAGCTCACTGCACCTCAAACTCCTGGCCTCAAGTGATCCTCCCACCTTGGACTCCCAAAGTGCTGGGATTACAGGTGTGAGTCACTGCATCCAGCCAGCCCCACAATTCTTTAGGGACTGGCACCGCCATCCCTCACTTGGATTTCAGGATGACACAGATTAGAATGCACCCAGAGAAAAACTAGCCAAGGATATGATCTGGAAATTCATAAAAGAATCAAAATTGGCAAATAAATACATGGAAAAATATTCAATCTCACTAGAAGTTAAATAAATTCAAATTAAAATACGGTTGTTGTTTTTTTCCAATTGCATTGGCAAAGTGCAGTGTTAGCAAAGACATACTGAAACTGGTACTTTCTTCTATTGCTTGTGGGTGTCTAAATAGATATATCTTTCTGGAGGACAGGTTTGTAAATGAATTAAAATTATTTAAAAGATTCACAATTTTGGACTAAGCAATTCCTCTGCTGGAAGAAATTTCCTAAGGAAATCAGAGATAGCAGCTAATGATTTACTTGCAAGAATGCTCACCCCAGTGCCATTTATAATAGAGAAAAACTGGAGGAAAAAAATGACCACCAACAGGGCATTAGATAAATGGTGAGTCGATAACCAGTGAGAGATTATTTAATAAAATGAGAAAATGCCTATGTTATAGTAAATGGAAAAACAGTTAAAAAAAAGAAATACGCAATGCTATCCCATGTATGAGACACACAAATAGTCCTATGAAAAAAAAGTATGGAAGGCTGCCCATGAAAAAGTTCACAGACACTCTCCTCCTGGGTGGAGGACTGAATTTTGAGCTCTACAATCTGAAGTCAGGAAAAAATCTTCCGAAAAAGCTATTTGGTTGAAGATCTGTAATAATTTCTTGTTCTTGCAAAGTATTTCACAGTTCACAAAGTATTTTCTTGTGCTATATTATTTTACCCTGACGGGAACTTAAGACAAGGAAACCAAGCTAATAAAAGAGGTTCAATTGCTTGCCCAGATAGGGCTAGGACTGGACCCCTAGTCCAGTGCTCAGAGCTTATTCTATAACACTGTGTCCGCCTAACCTGGAAGGATGGATTCCTTCCTTCTCCCCTTTCCTCCCTTCCCTCCTTCCTCCTTCCTTCCCTTTTCTTTCCTTCTTTTCCTCCCTTCCTCCTTCCCTCCCTCTTTCCAACTCTATTTTGAACATTTTTACTTCTGAGCCACGATGGAAACAATATTTCTAGCCTCTCTTAAGGGTAAAGCCCTGAGACTTTCCCTTCTGCCCTGAAAGACTGACAGTCCCCACCAGTTGGTCAGTCAGAAGATGCCCCGCCCACCTCACCCCCCCACCCTTGACTTCTCCCTAGGCTGGCCCAGTGACAGAAGATGACTCAAGGACAAAGTGTCTCGGGTAGCAGGACTGCTGTCGTGAGACCTGGTGGCAGCTCTGGACTTTCCCTAGGTTTCCTTTTCTCCTTGAAGCAAGAAGCATCAGCCCTCAGGAGTCTTACAAGGATGGTGCCTTGTGAATGAGTGGAGGTGGGGGGCCCTGCTGGACTCTAGTTTGGGGTTCACAGGTGCTGCAGCTGGCCTGGGAGCTGCTGGCCACCCAGGTCCCATGGAAGCCCCAGTGAGGGCCGCAGAGCCTCCTGGGAGCTCTCAGCCTCTGCAGAGGAGGCCAGGCAGGGAGGCTCTTGCCTGCCCAGGCCCCGGGTCCCTGTACATCGTGCCATGCTGAAGCTCTGGTTCCCAGTGGTTTCCGAGGAAACTAGCTGACACAATGCAGATGGGCTGTATTTTTAGAAAGGCATCCTCTCTGCTCTCCCCCTCCTGTTTCCCTGCCATCTCTTCTGATGTGTGCACACCCATCCATCCATCTGGGTGGGGAGATGGAAGAAGGGCCCCCACCTCGGAAGACTCTTCCTCCATTAGTCTCTTTGCAGTCTCTTAGGACAGTTTTAGCTGCCTGCCTCCCTGGACACCTATCTCAATGCAACCCCTTGGCAGCACTGGGGTGTCCCCGCCCTCCCCCAGGCCTGTTATGAAACCACCCTGGAGACCATCTTCCCCAAGGACAATGCTATTAAAAGGGCTGAGAGTGGGCAGTGCAGGGACAGATGGCCTGTGGTGGAGGAAGTAGCAGGGAGGGGGGCGGAGAGACCTTATAATCCAGAGACCCAGTAATATCTCAGCCCATGGAAAACAGCCCAGGGCTTGGCAGGGAGTTGTGGGGCTCCAGGACACAGAGGCCACAGCAGAGAAGTTCCTTCTGAAGAAAGTTTTGGCTTTTTTTAAAAACAAGCAGCTAGGTGATAAGTTACAAGAAAAAGAATCCTATTAACAAAGCCTGGTTAAGGTCTACAAGGAGTAAAGTGGCAGGGGGCTGGGGGGACCCTAGGGGTCTATGAAGTAGGCAGTGATGGCTCTTTCTGCCATTTTTCTTCTTCTTCTTCTCCTTCTCCTCCTTTCTTTTTGTTATTTAAGAGATAGGGTTTTGCTATGTTGCTCAGATTAGTCTTGAACTCCTGGGCTCAGGCAATCCTCTTGTCTCGGCCTCCCAAAGTGCTGGGATTACAAGTGTGAGCCAGGGCGCCCAGCCCCATTTTTCTTCTTGATCCCTTATTTCCTCATGGGAACAAGAAGCCAAAAACACCAAATGGGCCTGAGATGAATCCCAACCCTTCTATGTATCAGCATTAAGGCTGGGAGTCATCGAAACCATGGCCAACAGTTCTTCTGTCACTCACTGCCCAGCTGTCTTCTGGGTACATCACTCAAAGCCTCACTTATTTGCAAAATGGGAGCATTAGCCTTCCTCTGCCCACCTCAGAAAGGTCTGAAGAGTAACAGAGGCATACATATAAAATGGCTTTTTTTAAAAGAGACAAGGTCCCGGTCTTTTGCCCAGACTGGTCTTGAACTCCTGGCCTCAAGTGATCCTCTTGCCTTGGCCTCTCAAAGTGCTGAGATTACAGGTGTGAGCCACTACACCTGGCCAAAATGCCTTTTAAATGGAAGATTTGTATACATATTTGAATGAAACAAAAGTGATTTAACATAGGTGATCAAGGTCTTTCTAACCTTTCTCTGCCTACTTAAGACAACTCTGGAGATTCTCTTTCTCCTGTTCCTGTTAGAGGGATTCATAACTGCTGGCAGAGAGGCTCAGCTAATGTACACAGGAAAGGGATGGGACAGAAATGAGGGAGAGGAAACACAGCCCCTTTGGGTGAGGGACAAAGACGTGTGAGACGTCCCTTGGGGCAAAAGAGCACTGGGGAGTGTTGAAAGGGGCTCCTGAGCTGGGCTGATGTGGCTGGATTCTTTAAGAGAAATGGAGACCCCTGTCACCGTAGACAAACATTAACTCCAGATGGATTTTTTTAAAAAAAGAGGAACTGCGTTTCATTTTAGCTACTTCTCAGTGCTGATGTGTGCTTCTGTGAAGGGGATTCTGTGCTGAAACCCGAGCCATGTGAACACTCAGATTTATCAGGGTTAAAAATGTGAGTGATGACTATGGTTATTCCTCAAATGATCCAATAAGTGCTTACACTAAATTGATCAGCAGGAGTTACACATCCCACAGAAGACAACTGTTGAATGTGGGGGAGTCACACAGTGGTAGGGGACGGTAGGGGATATTTGGAAATACACAGGATTGGTGGTGATCTCAGTGACTAGAGGGTGCCACCCCCATATCATGCTCAGGAGCCACAGGCGAGAAGGGGAAGCACTCCCCGCCCAAAACACGGTGGCTGTCCCCGTGAGAAACACGGCAAGACATACACAGAGTACGTAACTAGCATATTCCAAAGAAGCCAGACAGATGAGCCAGACCTGCAGGACAGGGAGAGACAGAATGAGAAGAGCAGAGGCAGGTCTGTGGAGTGGCTTGCGTTCTTTCAACTGCAAGCGTGAAGGGGACCCTGACAGGTCAGAGTCAAGGTCAGGCCCAAGCTACCTTGAGTATGCCGCCCACCTGACAGTTAATAGGACCCATGATTACGAGAAAAGCCTCAAACAAATGAAATAAGACACAACAGGACCTGGGCAGCTCCAACTTGGGGGTGGGGGATGCCAAGGGAGAGCCTAGGGGACAGGTCTGCACTGCAGGTGAAGAATAAGGTGACAAAGGGGGAGCACGTGACTCACATCCAAGTCTGTCCACTCAAAACACCCTTCCAGACACTATCGGCCTGGTCTCCCCGTCTAGGGTCGGAGTCAGGGCTCAGTGATACACGGGCGATCCGCTCCCCAACACAACACCAGCAACTGGTTGGAAAAGATGCCCAGAAACCTGGGAACCCAGAAATTGGGGAATCACCTTCCAACTGCACTATATAGAAGGTCTGAGGCTATCCAAGGAGATGGCCCCTCGTATTCTTCTCCCTGCCCCCATCCTGGCCTCAGAGGTGCAGCAGCATTGAGGGCAGGGGTGGGATGGGGTCTAGACCTTCCTTCAGCATCACCACTTCACAAGTGAGGGGGGAAAGACACAGAAAGGAGTGACGAAGCAAATCCTCTTGTTGCAGATTCAAGAACAAAACCCAAGGCCTATGCTCTCACCCCACCCTGTGTGTATTCTGCCTCCCTGGGAAAGTGGTTGGACAGGAGAATGGAGGCATATAAATTTCTCTTTCTTCCAGCCCAGGCTCCATGTCCTTTCTCTAGTTACAGCTCCCTGATTTATGCCCAACCTGAACCAGGTCAGTACTTCTGCCTTTTTCTTGGGTGCCTATGAATTCCTATACTACCCGCCCCGCCCCCCACCCCCACCATACACCGCCATCCAGCACCATCCAGCACATTCCCACCGTCTCATGGCAGCCATATGTGAATTCTCACACTCATAGCTCAAGACCCCAGCTGACTTGGCAGGCACATCCGACCCACGGGAAGCATGTGCCTTTGTTCCTGCTGTTTTCTCTGGCTGAGATGCCGTTCCCCATCATATCCCTACAACAGTAACAAGAACTAAAATGTTACCATTACTGAGTGTTTACTATGTTCCAGGCACTGTTTAACATTGTATATGTATAAATTCATTCCCTGCTCCTCACACCTCCTCTCAGAGGTAGGTACAATTATTGTCTTCATTTTGTTTTTGAGGAAGTGAAGCCCAAAAGGTAAAATAACCAGCCCAAGGTCTTACAACTGGTGAGTGAGGAAACCTGGATTTGAATCCATGATGTCAGGGCTATATCACCCTGATAAACTATTAATGCATGGATGAATGGTTTAATCTCCCTCCTGTAACCCCCCAGAGAACAGAGATCTTGTTCATCTGTCCAACCTCATCAAAGTCCAAATAAAGGCTTAAAAATTGGTGAATTGAGCTGGGGAGACCAGAAATCCTCACAGTTGACCTGCCTGTGAAGAAGCTATAGGAAGGCACAGAAAAAACATTTTTGTAGCACAAATGCCACTGTTCCAATGGCATTTATAGACATAAAGAATTCCATTTATGTAAAAAAATATACACTGAACAGGTACATATATTGGCAATTAAAAAAAATACCCAAATGCACCGCACTAAGTAAGGCTTGGAGATCCTTTCAAGAGAGGCCACCATTTGGTAGAATGTTGCTTAACAGGGATGGCTGGCAAGAGGCTTCCAAGGTTATGAGTTTGGCCATAATCATAGAGACTGATGAAGCCTCAGCACATTCCCCACCTTGTGCACTTAATCTGGGTCCTCCCCTTACTCTCAGATCCCACTTGTGTCTCTGGTCTCCCTACTGGGTTTTCCAAAATCCCCTAAAGCAGAATAGAGTTAGTGGCTCTCCCATTCTAGGTTCAATAAAGAGAAAGAAAAGACCACAGACTCAATGAAAAAATGGGCAAAGTCTGGTACAGGGAGTTCAGAGAAGAACCAACATGAAAACAGATGAAAAGCATTCGCACCACCCCATGAGTCATCAGGTAAATGCAAATGAACAAGGAGGCATCATCACCTGCTCAAACATCATCTTGGACACTCCTAGAAGACAAAGACTTCTGTTGGTTTCACTGTGACAGTGTCTATGTCCCCTGTGTCTATGACAGTGCTGGGGACAGGGCAGACAATCGACATTTTCATTCAATGAAATGAGCCAATGAATGAATGAACCATTCTTCATACAGATCATAAACTACCAAATGATGGAAAACATACAATGTTGGTGAGGTTGTGAGAAAACAGGCACTTACTATCAGAAACCAAAGGTGGGATGGCTGTGGGTTCAACTTCACTTGGAGGGCAACTTGGTAGTTAGTCAAATGCAAATATTTCAACTCTGCAATTCTGCCTCTAGGTATTTATTTTTAAAAAGACACACCCACGTGTACACTAAGGGGCAGTACACAGAGATGTTCACTGTGTTCACTGAAGCGCTGTGTGAGATAATAAAACTGAAAACAACCTAAATGAACATCAGGAGAATTATTCAATAAGTTATGGGACATCTACACCCTGGAGTACTATGTAACTATTAAGAAAACAAGGCAGCTACACTCAAACAGATGGGAAAATTATTCTATCACATGCAGTTAAGAGAAAAAAGCATGTCACAAAATAATGTGTATAAACAATCCCATTTATGTAGAAAATATATGCACTGAAAAAGTACATATATTGGGAAACTCAAAGAAAATCCGCAAATGATTCAGGGTCAACTGTCACAATGTTTATCTCTAAGGAAGGATATAGGCTTGGAAGGGTATAAAAGAGAGATATTTTATCCTATACACCCAATTTGATCAAATCTAAGATACTACAGATTATAAGTCACTCTGACATTTTATGTATCAACAAGAATTAAAAAAAAAAACACTGCCAATTAAATTAAGACATAATACTTTTAACTTGTTATTTTGAAAAAAACTTTAGGCTTACAGAAAAAATCAAATGTTCACCAATGTTATCATGCTACAGATCCACAACACAATTAGAGAAACCAGGAAGTACAACACTGATACAATGTTCTTACATAAAATACAGACCTTATATAAATTTCACCAGTTTCCCCAATAATGCCCTTTTCTGGATCCAAGACCCAATCCAGGATGCCACATTGCCTGTCATTATCATGTCTCCATAGTCTCTTCTAATTGAGACAGTTCTCTTTGTCTTTTATAACCCTGACACTTTTGAAGAGTACCGGCCACTTAATCTGTAGAATGTCCACAGTCTGGGTTTGTCTGTTCTTCTCTCATGATTATATGTATATTTTGGCAAGAGTACAACAGAAGTGATGTGCCCTTCTCAGTGCATCCTATCAGGGGTACATGGTGTCAAAAGTCTGTCTTATTACTGGGCATGTTAACCTTGATCAGTTGATTAAGATGGTGTCTGCCAGGTCTCTACACTGAAAGTTTCCCTTCGTAATTAATTATCTTTTGGGATGACACCTTGATATTATGCAAACATTCCGTGTCTCATCGTTCTTTGGCCCACGAATTTTAGCGACTATTGATAAAACGACAAATATTACTTTGGTGGTTGACTACTAAAACTTTTCTAATAATTTTTTATTATTTTCCAGGAAAAGGAAGAAGATAATTTTCTATTTCCACTATCCCCTCTATAATTATTATTATTATTATTATTTTAGTTGGAGTCTCACTCTGTCACCCAGACTGGAGTGCAGTGGCCGCTCCCGGCCACTGCAGCCTCAACCTGCTGGGCTCCGGCGATCCTTCCACCTCAGCCTTTCAAGTAGCCAGAACTACAGGCGCGTGCTACCACGCCCGGCTAATTTTTTGATTTATTGTAGAGATGAGGTCTCGCTAAGTTGCCCAGGCAGTCTCGAACCCACAGACTCAGGCAATCCACTCACCTCAGTCTCCCAAGGTGCGGGATTACAGGCTGAGCCACCGAGCCCGGCTCCTCTATACTTATTAATTGAAATTCTCCTGTAAGAAAAGAGCTGTCCTTTCTTTCTCATTTATTTATTTTCATCAATATGAACTCATGGATGTTGATTTTATGCTCTGGGTTAGAAGCCAATGCTTATTTATTTCATTGTTCAAACTAAGCCAGATTTGGCCATTGGGAGTTCCCTCAAGTTGGCTCTTGTGTGCTTTCAACATGTACCCATCATTTTTTGAGTAGTTTATAATTTTCTAGCCTCATCAGGTGTTCTAAACTCATCTTGGTCAGTGTGTGGTAGCTCGCGCCTGTGATCACAGCACTTTGGGAGGCTGAGGCAAAAGGACTGCTTCAGCCCAGGAGTTCGAGACCAGCCTGGCAACAGAGTGAGACCTCGTCTCTACAGAAAATCAAAATATTGGCCGGGTTTGGTGGCTCAGCCTGTAATCCCAGCACTTTGGGAGGCCGAGGTGAATGGATTGCCTGAGTCCATAGGTTCATGACTCACCTGGGCAACTTGGCGAGAGCTCATCTCTACAATAAATAAAAAATTAGTCAGGCGTGGTAGTGCGCACCTGTAGTTCCAGCTACTTCGAAGGCTGAGGCAGAAGGATCACCAGAGCCTAGCAGGTTGAGGCTGCGGTGGCCGCGAGCATGCCACTGTACTCCAGTCTGGGTGACAGAGTGAGACTCCAACACAAAAAAAAAAAAAAGAAAATCAAAACATTAGCCAGGCATGGTGGTGTGCACCTGTAGTCCCAGCTACTCAGAAGGCTGAGGCAGAAGGATCACCTAAGCTCTGGAGATTGAGGCTGTGGTGAGCTGTGATCAAGCTACTGCATTCCATCCAACCTGGGTGACAGAGTGAGACTCCCTACTAAGAAAATAAAAATTAACAAATAAAATAAAAATTCATCTTGTACTTTCTCTGCAACAACCCTGGAATCAACCATTTATCCAAGGAGCCTTGGCTTTTAAAATTGAATAATGGCATTTAGGAACCAAGATCCGGGGATTAGGTGTGCCCATTGCTACTGGGGTGTCACTGGCCTAAGCCTTCTCAGCAGGCAGAGCTAGAAAATATATTAAGACACTAACACACACACTTGTAAATCTATCCACTGTATATTTGAGGGGGACCCCCCTAAAAAAGACAGAATTCTTTTTTGGAGGGCAGGCCCCTTGCAGTATAGGCTTCCCCTGCTAGGTGTGTTTTAGGAACCCATCAACATTAGTGTACCAGCTACATTGTTGTGAGAGGCTGCATTCAGCTTCAGTGAATTTTTTTGGAGATTCTTTCAATGTGTTTGCCCATTTCATGATGGGAGATTTACAGGTGCACCTGTCTATACCGCAAGGAGTGTTCTGGAGTTTTTGACCAAAATGGTATGATCCCTGTGCCCCACCCTCCTTATTCACCCTATCTTGCCCTGAGTGATGTTTTTGTTTGTTTGTTTCTCCAGATGAGAAAAGTCTTCAAAGGGAAACATTTTTCCAGTGTGGAAGAAGTGAAACAAACAAACAAATGGTAGAAACACTAAAAAGCATCAAAATTGATGAGTTCAAAAACCATTTTGAGCTGTGGAAAAAGTGTCCTGATAGGGTGTATTGCATCAAACAGAGAGTACTTTGAAGGTAACTGAAGTTTTAACATGTAAGAATAAATACACCATTTTTCATAAATATTTTTTGGGGGTTTCCCTTCATATATTAAAAATCTAGAATTTATACTGATACCTGTAATTGCAACTCAACAGCACAGAATTTCTTTTTTTTTTAGTAGGAGTCTCACTCTGTCACACAGGCTGGAAGGCAGTGGCACACTCCCGGTCACCGCAGCCTCGACCTGCTGGGCTTAGGCGATAGTTCCACCTCAGTCTTCCAAGTAGCCAGAACTACAGGGGTGTGCTACCACACCCGGCTAATTTTTTGATTTATTGTAGTGATGAGGTCTCACCATATTGTCCAGGCTGGTCTCAAACCCGTGGACTCAGGCAATCCTCTCGTCTTGGTCTCCCAAAGTGCTGGGATTATAGGCTTAAGTCACCATGCCCAGTCAAAATTTCTTTATTTGTAATTTTTTTTCTCCAATGGTGACAAACTGGCTTGTATTATCCACAGTATTTCTGCTTACTTGTTCATTCCTAGGATACACAAAAGTAGTGTCAGAACTACCACCCGCATGATGAGTTCGTATCATTCAAGTTTTTTTGGACAGACTGAAAGAGCTCTTTTAGACTTAGATCCAGATTACTTAATTAGAGACGGGGTCTCACTCTGTTGCCCAGGCTGGAGTGTAGTGGCATGATCCTGGCTCACTGCACCCTCGACATCTTGGACTCAAGCAATCTTCCCACTTCAGCCTCCCAAGTAGCTGGCACTACAGACACTTGCCACCACACCTGGCTAATTTTAAAAAATTTTTGTGTATATATGAGGTCCTGTTATGTTGCCCAGGCTGGTCTCAAACTCTTGGGCTCATGTGATCCTCCTGTCTTACCCTCCCAAAGTGCTGGGATTACCAGGCATGAGCCACCACATTTGGCCCCCCATATCTTTTTATTTTTATAGATCCAGGGGTACATACACAGGTTTGTTACATGGATATATTGTGTAGTGGTGGGGTTTGGGTGTCTAGCGTACCCATCACCCAAACAGTGAACACTGCCTCGATAGGGAATTTTTCAACTCATCCTCCTTTCTTAGTCCCCCCTTTTAGAGTCTCTAATATTTCCCTCTGTATGTTTATGGTACCCACTGTTAGCTCCCACTTATAAATGAGAATGTGTGAGTTGTTTTACTTAAGGATAATGGCTTCCAACTCCATCCATGTGGCTGCAAAAGACATAATTTTATTATTTTGTTTGTTTGTTTGTTTGGAGTTGAGGCCTTTCTCTATCACCCAGGCTGGACCTCCTGAGTTCAGGTGATCCTTCTGCCTCAGTCTCCTAAGCAGCTGAGACTACAGGTACGTAGTCTCAGCTATTTTTAATTTTTTTGTAAAGACGAGGTTTCGCTATATTGCCCAGGTTGGTCTCATACTCCTGGGCTCAAGTAATCAATCTGCCTCAGACTCCCAAAGTGCTGGGATTATCAGCGTGAGCCACCGCACCTGGCCAATTTCATTTTTATGGCTGCAACACTTAGGTTGATTCCATGATTGTGTTATTGTGAACAGTGTTATGATAAACAGGCGTGCAGGTGTCTTTTTGTTAAATCCTGATTTTTTTAAAAAAGCATCTATTACTCTTGTGAATTCTCATAAAGAAAAACATAATTGAAATAAATAATTTACGGTCTTCCTAAAACTTCTTCACATTCCAAGTCCGATGCCTCTGAATCTCTCTGTCTTGGAGTTGATGATGCCCAAGCTATTTTGCACAATCTGGGTTTTTTCAGCACCAAGAATGTTGGTGATGCAGCATTTCTCAAGAGTGTGTCACCCATCTCCAGGAATTCCTTCCAAGCTACTGACATCCACTCTGCAAATTCTGGTGCTCATGTGCTAGTGAAAAGAGCAAAGTCATGATGCCCACCTCACCAACAGACACTGTGTGATGCCCCCCGATCTTAGCGATGTTATGGTATGATTAAAAAGGGGCATCTTAGGATGGACACACAGGGCTCTTTCATAAAGTTGAAGCTGAGACCCAACACCGATGTGTAAAACTCTATTTCTCTACACAACGTGATTCCGGGTGTTAAACACACACGACAAACCTCAAGCCCCAGCGGCAAGGGCAGAGGGAACCAGAATCCCCGTAACACATTCCATTTGGGCAGGTTCTGTATGGAGGCACTGAAAGAGTTCTACTGTGGTGGAGACAGCGAATTGTCCCCCAAGAGCTGCTCCCCTCCTTCCTTCATAATAGATCCCCGCATTTTAGACGGGTAGGTGGCTGCTGGGAATAAAGCCTATTGATGATCATGTGATGTTCTGCCTGTGAGCTGTACCTGGAAGCATGGGACTTTGGGGTAGTGTTCTTAAAAGAGGAGATGTGCCATTCTTTGAGTCTTCTTCCTGCCTACTGGCTAGAATACAGATGTAATGGCAGGAGTTTGAACGACCATTTTGACCCTGAGGCAGGACCCTAAAGGTGACAGAGCAGCAGTACAGAAGGAGTCTGGGTGCTGAGAATCACGAAGCCATGCTTTGGGCTGGTCTATCCCCAGACCGTGTTTAGGAAAGATAAGTGTACTTTTGTCTTGTATAATCTGCCTGGGCAGGCATTTAAGCTAATTTAAACTTGGGACTTTCGGGGGGCTGGGAGATCCAGCCTAACATGTTAAAGGAAGTCAAAGAAAAGGGAAAGGATGGGGCGTTCCCAAAGGCAAATAGAAAAATGCTGGAGCTAACCTGGAATCTGTAGCTCCCTCTTTCCAGTGGACAGCAAAATCTATAATGCGATTCTCCCCCAGGCAGCTCAAACAAGCCAGCCAGCCCTTTCTCATCCTCACCAGACACACTCACAACAGCCGCCTCAACACGGAAAACCATGGACCACAGCAAAAGGTTAAAGAGCTTCGCTGGACACTTTTTGTCATAAAGTCTCATGTTCACACAGGTGTCTCAATCCAGCTGTGTATCTTTGCCCAATTTGGCAAATTTCCCAGAAACAAAGACACCTGTCCTGGATCTCTGTGTAAGGTTTAAACAGGTAAGCTGAGGCATGAATCTCCTCTAGCACAGAAGTCTGCATGACAGTCTTCAGTAAAGAGAGCGCCTGAAGAGGAATCTTCCTCAATGGGTATTTTTCTCACAGAAAGCCCCTTACTCCTCTGAAATGCCTCATATATTTGTGCTTTGAAGAACGGCATTCACCTGACAGGGAAGGCCTCTCTACCCAGGCACTTTCAGAGTCTTTCTACCTCACATACAATGTCTACAGAAGGGGGTTACCTGCACCGGTGCCCACCCAACCCAGGTCCTTTCTTCTTACAGCACCTGTGTCTCCCTTTAGGAGATTTCCCCACCGCATTCTTCATCTATGTGGTTCAGGCAGGGACGACCATAACCCAGGGATGGCCAGGTGGCCCAGGCCTAAGTCATTCTTTCATTTATTCACTCACCAGACATTGACTGAGCACCTACTATATTCCAGGCACTAGAGAGAAAATACTGATCATTACAAACATTCCTACCTCTGTGGAACTTTCTAGGGGGAGAAGCAGTCAACAAATGTAAGTGAATATGCAATACGATGTCAGACGTTCTAAGAGCAGCAGAGAAAGCATGTCATAGAAGAGGACAGAGAGCCATCCGAAACAGGGTAGTGAGAGAATTCGTCTTGTTGATAAGGGGACATAAGTAAGACCTGAAGGAGGTTGGGAAGCACACCTTGGGGATGTCTGGAAAGGGCACTCAGGTAGAGGGAACAGCAAATGCAAAGGCCCCGAGGCAGGTGCTTGCCTGGCATGTTAGAGTAAATAAAGTTGGAGTGGAGTGAGTGACAGGGAGAAGCAGGATGAGGACAAAGAGGTAAGGGCGGGGATGCCAGTCCTGGTTAGCCCTGAAGGTTGTTAGGAAAACTTGGATTTTGACTGAGTGTAAAAGTGCACGAAAGGATCTGAGCAGAGGGGTGACATGACAGGGTTTTCATCATAAAGGACTCCTCCCTCCTACTATGTGTAGAACAGATCCAGTGGGTGAGGATGGAAATGGAAAGCCGGATGTTGCAATAACCTGAAGGAGAGGCACTGCTGGCTTGCCACACAGCAGCAGTAGGGGACGGGAGAGAAGCCCTCAGAGGCTGGGCATGTCCTGAAGGTAGAGCCAGTGGGACCCACGGATGCATCAGATGGGGCAGGAGAGAAAGAGAGAGGTCTAGGGATCTGGTGATGGGGCTTGTTCTGAGCCACTGGCAGGATGAGTTAGGGAAGGCCTTGGGAAGAAGTCTGGGGAAAAGATGAGGTGTTTGGGCGTAGATCTGAGCTACATGGAGCTGCACATGGGCAGGTGGATATGAATTTGTGTTTCAGGTCAGGCAGGGTAGCTCATGCCTGTAATCCCAGTGCTTTGGCAGGCTGAAGTAGGAGGATTGATTGAGGCCAGGAGTCTGAGACCAGCCTGGGTAACACAGTGAGACCCCCATCTCCACAAAAAACAAAAACTTGGCTGGGCATGGTGGCACATGCCAGAAGTCCCAGTTACTTAGGAGGCTGGAGTGGGAGAATCATTTGAGTTCAGGAGTTCAAGGCTGCAGAGAGCTATGACTGCACCACTGCACTCCAGTCTAGGTGATAGAGCAAGTCCCCATCTCTAAAAAATAAACAGAGAAGTTTGTGTTTCAGACCCTTGGGAGGAAGCCACTTCAAAGACCTCATCATAGAGATAATATATGAAGCTATGAGATTAGATGAAGTCATCCAGGGTGTGAGTGAGGACGGGAAGATGTCCCAGGACTGAGCCCTAGAAAAAGGCAGGAAGAGAAAACAGCAGAGTGAGAAGCCACTGAGGTCAGAGATAGGGGGGTGAGTGGCCTGGAAACAAAGTGGACAGAACCCATGTCCCAGTCTCAGAAGTCGTTCGGGGAGGGGCGTGGCCTCCAAGCAGTACCAAGGCTGGAATCTCTGAGGAGAGAAGCTCTCCCAGCAGTAGTGCTATCAGGGGGACAGTCTGCAAGCCAGCAGTTATGTGGCTGTTGTGAGGAAGGACCTGACCTAGAACTCAACCCAGAGAATCAAACTAACAGGAACGAGGGGCAGAGAGGCAGAATCTGATGGCCCTGGGTCTGCCGTGCTGGCTGTGGACACCTTATGCTCCCCTTTGTATCAGTCTAAGTTAGGTTTCTGTCTCTTGCAACCGACAGACCTAACTTCTAAGTTCTCTTCTCCTGCATGGTCCACAGGGACTGAGCGAAACCCAGCATCCTGTCCATCTCCCTTTGGCGGTCACACATAGGCAGACAGGCCCCAGTGTGGGCTCAGAAGGCCCCATGGGCTTGACGGTCTCCCCAACTTCACGCGAACAGCAACACTATGATTCCCTCCATGATAGTTCAGCTCTTAGCCAACCCAGGCACTTCCTGGATGAATCCTGAGCTGTGATGGTGAAAATCACCCCCGGCCATCTTGATTCATTCTCCTGGATGATCACCTTGGGGAGCAAGGGATCTCTGCATCAGCCCAACCCACTGCTCCTCTCTCCAAGTGTGCAGTGAATACTCTGAGGCTGAAGGGCTTTTGGTAGCAGTGGGCTCAACGCCTTTCCTTTATGGATGGGGAGAAGGCTTGTGCAAGGGCTCTCCCAACAACTCAAAGGAGCCAACTGCCCTCCCTGCTCCAACAGAACATCTCCAGAACACTAAGTGAGCAATCTTGTTAATAGCCATTTCTGGCACCCACAGACCTGGCCACTTAGGGCTGTCGGGAAACAGGATCAGTTCGGCATGCACAGAGTCTGATGCTGAGGGCTGCAGACCTTGGACTTGGCTATGGATCCTGCCCCCTCTGCACTCACACACTCTCTGGGGAGAAGACATCCCAGCAATACTCCCTCTGTTTCCTCCCAAGAGGCTTGGGCCTGCCTCCTCCTTCTCCCTACCTAGGGTGGGACATATCAGCAGGCACACAGCACCTGCCCTGCCACTCCCACCCCACGGGTGAACTGAAAAAGCATCTAGGTCCCCAGAGGTATTTGTTTATGGGGCTTAAGACCCTGGTCACAGCCGGGCTCGGTGGCTCAGCCTGTAATCCCGCGCCTTTGGGAGGCTGAGGTGAGTGGATTGCCTGAGCCCGCGGGTTCGAGACCCGCCTGGGCAAGCAAGACCTCATCTCTACAATAAATCAAAAAAAAAATTAGCCGGG
>CAUYQG010244085.1:0-11829 GCA_963574415.1 Tarsius wallacei
CTTGTACACGTCTCCCTTTCCCGGTCTTGGTTCCACCAGCGTGCCCCACGGTCACAGCCTGTGTGGTTTTAGAGCTTGCAGCCTAAAGATGTGCTTTCAACGCCTTTCCTTCCCTCCTGAGCACAGGTGAGAATTTGGGAAAGCTCTTACCTTCTCTGCGCTTGAGTTTCTTCCTCTACAAAGTAGAGGGTGCAGTTTTCTGTTGTGTGACAAGCTGTCCACACCCAGCAACTTGTTATCTTGGTATCTGTGGTCAATAGTCTGGGCACAGCGTCGCTGGGACCTCTGCTCAGGGTGTCACAAGCTTGAAATCAAGGTCTCAGCTGGCCTGTGTTATCCGGAGCTCGGGGTCCTGGCCCAGGCTCATTCAGGTTGTTTGCAGAATTCAGTTCCTTACAGGTAGAGGGTCGAGGCACTTAGCTCCTAGAAGCTTTCCTTCTCTATGGACAGCGCACAGCATGGCTGTTTGGCTTTTCAAGGCCAGCAAGAGAGGGTCTCCCTTCGGGAGCAGGTTCGGTCCTTTTAAGGATTCTCACCTGCTGACGTCAGGCCCTTGCAGATGGTCTCCCTTTTGATGAACTTGAAGTCAACTAGTCAGTTGCCTTCATTACATCGTTAAAACACGTCCGCCTTTGCCAGGTAATGTTACCGAATCACAGGAGTGACGGTCCCATTGTGATCGAACGTGTGCCCGCGCTCAAGGGGAGGGAGTTTATGTGGCATGTGTTTCGGGGACTGGGAATCTTGAGGGCCATCCTAGACTCTAGAACAGCTCCCTCCCAGGACACGGGTCTTATTGAGACAAGGGAAGGGGCCACATGCACAAGGAACTCAGTAGACCTGCGTTTCTTTCCTCTCCTCACCCAGGACCACATCCCGTGCGGGCCTCCGAGGAGCCATTTCTCAACACCTCTTTTGCCCAAAGGACCTCTGCTCAAGCCTGATGGCTGGTATTTTTCTCCCAGCGGAGCTGAGAAGGAAACCACATGTTCTCACTCTTAAGCGGACCCTGAGCATTTACCATAATACCGAAGAAAGGGATTGGCAGTAGCTGGAAACTGCTGGGGGGGCGGGGGCGGGCACCTAATATCAGTAAGGGTGCCTGATCTCAAACCAGCTGAAGTGGAGACCAAAGGGAGGCCAGACTTTACCTGTACGATGTCCACTCGTATACGTAATCCTGAATTGCGCCCCCAACTTTAAAATAAAGTAAAATAAAAAGATAACGGAAATAATCTTGTGAGCCTAACAACACGGTCCATCCATATTTAGGAGATTTCCACTGTTTTAAGACTTCCATTTCTTATGGGCTGTTTTCAAGAAGTCTGGTTTGCAAATTTCCACCCCTGCGAATGTTCTGATTTCAGATAGTTCTGGGACACACGAAGATAATAGGGGAGGACAGGTTGGAACAGCATATGTCAGGGCTTGGTAGCCTCATCACTGTCTGCTTGTGCTCTGTGTGTGTGTGTGCGCACATGTGCACGTGTATTTGTTCTGTGCGCAAGTGTGTGTGGGTGTGTTGTGTGCATGTATATGTGCTGTGTCTGTACGCCTGTACTTGTGTCTTGTGTGTGTGCATGCACGTGCCCACATGTGTGCACATCACACACACACATTGGTTGCCTGTGAGTGTGCTGCACGTGTATGCACATGCATAGGTGCATGCACGTGTGTGTTCACGTGCACATTGTGTGCACGTGAACTTGCACACGCTGCACTGCGTGCATGCGTGTGCACATGCGCGTTCAGCACGTCAGGCTCTCACGCGCTGCCTCTTCTCTCTGCAGTCTGCGGTGGAGTGCAGCAGCCTTCTGCGGGCCCTCCATGGCCTGGAGCAGGAGCACCTGAGGAAGTCTCTCGCTTTGCAGCAAGAGGAAGACTTTGCCAAGGCTCACAGACAGCTGGCTGTTTCCCAGAGACACGAACTGCACCGGATCTTTTTTACCCAGATAAAAAGTGCTATTTTCAAAGGAGAATTGAAGCCAGAGGCGGCTAAGATGCTGCTGGAAAATTATTCTAAAATACAGGTAATGCCTCAAATCAGGCTTGCTGAGACGGAAGGGTAATTTTCCTGAACTGTTTCAGTAAGTGTCTCCTTCTTCAGAGTCAAGTCCTTCCTCTTCTTTTGTGCTATGCACCTGTCAACCAGCTTTCGTCTCCATCCATCTTGTGGTGTGTGGGTGAGTTTCCAGTAAGCAGGGCAGATGGTGGCTTGGAGGACAGGCCTTGAACTCAGGCTGAAGTCGATTTGAATTCCAATTCCACCACCCTTTTGCTGTGTGAACTTGAGCAAGTTACCTGACTTCTGTTAGCCTTCGTTTTCTCACCTGTAAAATGGACATCGTAGAGTGCCCGTACTCACAGGGGTGTGACAAAGATTGAATGAGCTCATTCATGGAAAGTCAGTGCTCGGGACAATATATGTCTAATGTATATGGCAGTAAAAAATACAGATACAGACACAGAGGGTGCCCAAAAATTGCATACACATTTTAAGGAAGGAAAAAGCTGTATTAAAATTATAGATGAATACAAGTCATGTCTGACTTCTGCAGTTACAAGAGGTGCTCAGAGTGGGGACCATCAGTGTCCAGACACTTCTGATTACAGCAAACTCAAAGTCATACATAGATAGCATCTTTTGAAATGTGTGTACATTTTTGGCACCCCCAGTATATGCATATATGTATCTGTGTGTATATCGATGTATACATAGAGTTTAGCATCTATGTCTAGGTGTACTTGAATGAATTTGTGTATTTTTGCATGTGTGAATGTTATTAATTCAGACTGAATGTTTTCTTAGGCAATAGTGAAAGTGTAGAATTTCTTATGAGGCCCGCAGGAGGTATCTTACATGCACATATGCACACACAGAGTGACATCGCTGTTGTCAAAGAACATCATTCTTGTACAAGAATGTGTTTTGTTGTGTGGCTCCGGTATTATTACTGGTGCTGATAGCTGGCTCCAGCTGATGGTGAAGGGAATTGCCACATACTCTTATTTTACTTTGCAGAATTTTCTTTGTTGACCGTGAATACGGTATTTGAGAAGCGCCGTTGTCATTCTTTAGATAGGCCGCCTCTCCCAGTTCATGAGCCAATCTCAGTTTGTAGAACTGCCAGGGTACCTTTGGGTGCCGCTAGAGGACTGGCGGCATCGTCTGGCGTTCTCAGGTCTGTGGGGGCTCACTTACTCCTCGGTCCAGGGTTGTGTACGTCCTACGCACATAAAACGGTGGTTCTTGAGCATTCTGTCTTTCTGATGCAGCGGTCACCCTGCTCTTTCGGCTTTATTGTTATAAGTGAAGAGCATTCCAGGAAGATGTCTTGCTGGTTAATTCTCCCACTTTGAAACTCCCTCCTTGCAGATTCCACCCACAGCAGCACGAGCTGCGTCCACCCAGGGTGAATCAAGGCACAGGGCCAGCCTCGGTTACTGCCGTTGCCAAAGCACTGGCAAAAGATGACCTAGAACGGCCAGAGGAGGTGAAGCATGGGCGTCCGTGCCCGTGTCTGCGGGCGGGTCCTCCGAGACCACAGGCCATAGGCTCAGCGTTCACCCAGCCACTACCAGAGACAGACAAAGGCAGGCCCTGCCCATCCCCCGGGGAGCTACAGCCGAGTGCATGAAGGCTGCGATGATTGGGCCATCCCAGAAAGAGACCTAGTATTGTCATGGGCCACTCCCAGATGGCACCCCGGACACAGAGAACACACTAGCCTCTCCACTTCAACCCAGGTTTTTCCCACTAAAACGTTAGTGAGAGTGTGTGTGGTATCCACAGTTAGGTCTTCGAACCCGTGGCGCTACTTAGATGGTAACAGATTTTGTTGTCATTTTACTCCCATGAGGGGCCGTGGCCAACTCTCAGTACCAAAGCACTCAAGTTAAGAAGCATGCGTGTCATTGTTAATAATGATGAAAGAGGTAGTGACACAGATTATCATAGTACTACGGTGCAAACTGTGTCGACTGGCGCTATGCGCGTCCTTGAGGATGCCAACACCACATTGCCTTATGGGATAGGCGCACATCAGTCCACACACGTGGGTTCAGTTCCGCGGCAAATAGGAATATTGCCTCAACATCCCTATTGCACTGATTCTGGTGTAGGAGCTCTTAGGGAAATGCTCCACATCTGACTGACCGTCCCGCTTTCCGCTGTGTGGGTGGTGCTAAATCTCAAACGTCGAGGCCTGGAGGTGTTACAGCTTTTACGTAGAAAGGATAATGTCCGTGGTGTCAGGCGCTTCTTGTTGAATGACGGGTTGATCTTTTCGGTCATCCGTTGTATAGACGATATTTCCGCAGCTGGAGAAATAGACAACAAAGCCAGTCCAGGTCATAGTACCGCTGATGCTACCGGTCTCATGACTGGGCAACTGGTTAAAGCCGGGTTTTCGGAGGCAGCCTGTTAGGGTGTTAGAGCACAGGCCCCGGAATTAGATTGCTTAGTTCAAATTCCTGCCCAGCCCTTCACCAGTTGTGTGATATGGACTCAGCTTCCGCATCTGTGAAGTGGGAGTCACAGTACTTTCTACCGAGGTGAAGTTAGATGGGGCATACCATGCTCAAGGCTCAGTGCTAGGTTCAGAGCAACAGCTCAGCATAAGCCAGGTCATTATTAATCCCCTGTGTTTGACTGGGTTTGTTCATCTTGTAGATGGAAGAAAACACCTTGCTTTCTTTGTGCCCATCTCTGGCCCATCTCCTCTGGGTTGGGGGCAGCTCCTGGGGCTTGGGACTGCTGGCTGATTCATCCCAGAACTTCAGCACGTTGTCTGGGTGCTTGTGACTTGTGGGAACGCCACAGGCAGGAGTGTGTGAGTGGGTGAAGGATGAGCAGCTGAAGGGGTGACGTGGACACGTGGCCTTTTAGGGCAGTAAGGTGGCCCCGAGAACCCTGTGCCATCTGGATCTAGAATGCCCTTTTCAAAGCCCTCATCTCTTGCTTGCATGTAATCTCCTCGTAAGCCTTTGTTATGGGCAGAGGGGTTAAAGGTGTTCATTCCCACGTTTCCCTGTGTGTTTCATTCTAAAAGGAAGGAGTCTTCTTGACATTGAAACTAAACCGATTGATATTGTCTCAATAATAATTATTTTTTGAACAGGAGGATGTGGAAGAGTTAATGGACTTTTTCCAGGCAAGTAAGAGGTATCACCTAAGTAAGCGATTTGGCCACCGGGAGTATCTGGTCCAGAACCTGCAGTCATCAGAGACCCGCGTGCAAGGCCTTCTGAGTACTGCTGAAACTCAG
The DNA here is from genome assembly GCA_963574415.1 of Tarsius wallacei. NCBI lineage: Eukaryota > Metazoa > Chordata > Mammalia > Primates > Tarsiidae > Tarsius > Tarsius wallacei. Next base: position 5,268 of record CAUYQG010244085.1, read on the forward strand.
CTGACCCATCTCATCCAGAAACATGAGAGGTACAACTTGACCTGTCCCAGTGACATGAATTGCCTTAGCCTGTTTTCTGCTGTGGCCACAGACTAGCTACCATGGACTGGGCAATCTTTGAGTAGACAAAATTTATTCAGCTCCCGGTTCTGGAGGTCAGGAAGTCCAAGAGCTGGTGAGGGCCTCCTGGCTGCATCATGATGGGGCAGGAAGGTGTCACATGGTGAGGAATACACGTGGAAAACAGGGAGAAAGAGGGTGACAGGCTCCTGTGATAACTAACCCAAGCCCTGGATGACCACATTAACTCATCCCTTAGGGCGGAGTCCTCACGACCTAATCACCTCGAAGGGTCCCGCTTCTTCACACCATGACCATGGCAGTTAAGGGTCAACATGAGTTTTGAAGGAGAAATTCACGCCGTGACACTAACAGACCACCTTACCCAAACTTCCTTTCCAAAGACCAACTACTTCTGTTCATTCGTTGTTGTGCTAGCTTCTCCTTGCTTGTTATTTTCTTAAGACAAATTCTCGGCCAGACGCGGTGGCTCAAGCCTGTCATCCTAGCCCTTTGGGAGGCCGAGGTGAGAGGATTGCCTGAGACCCGGATTTGAGAACAGCCTGGGCAACTTGGCAAGACCTCATCTCTGCAATTAAAAAAAAAGAAAAACTAGCCGGGCATGGTAGCACACACCTGTAGTTCTGGCTCCTTGGAAGGCTGAGGTGGAAGGATCGCTGGAGCCCAGTGGGTCGACACTGGGGTGGCCGTGCATGTGCCACTGCCCTCCAGCCTGGGCAACAGAGTGAGATTCCACTCAAAAAATAAAAATAGAAGAAGAAATTCTCTAGGTGTAAAAAGCCTTTGCATTATGGAATTTTAAAAGCATACACATAGCCAAGACAACCACATAATGGACCTCCAGCTGCCCTCTGTTCAGCTTCCGCAGGTGTTAACTACTAGCCAGTCTTGACGTAGCTAAATGGCCCCAGCCTGGGTTATTTTGACGCAGACCCCCAGCAACATTTCCAGGAGAAATAGAGGATGGAGGCTCCCGTTGACCATGGAGCAACCCACATCTCTTTGAGGTCTAGCACACTGCTGGCTCTTGCTTTGCCTTTGGCGTCAAGCGTTAAACACAGAGTTGCTTGTCTTGGATCCCAAATGGCTTTTCTCAGCAGCACGTGAGGTACCGATGGAGCTGCAGAGCTCTCGTAAGTGCAGCCCCTCCACCCTCTGCAGCATTCCTTCTCAGCTGTTCTCTGAGGCGGCTTCGTGGCAAGCAATGAAACGTACTCCCTTTCAGTGACAAGAAGCTCTAACGTGAACAGAACCATGACTGTGAAGTCGACTTTTTTTAGGACAATCGCGGGTTTTTTATTTGGTTCTTCCACTTAGGTAATTTTATTAGGACCGCCCCTCTTTCGCTCTGTTTGATGAGGATTCTATGAGGTGCAAATGATGCGCGCACTCCTTACCCAAATGGCAATGAAGTTATGACTGCAGTTTACTTGACATTCCTGATTAATTCGCACTCAAGTAGAAGAAACAGTTCCTTGCCTTGAAGTACCCACAGCAGTTGTGAGCAGTCACCAGGGGAGCATGTTTCATCTTTTATTTTTAAATTCTATTTTAAAAGGCTGGCACATCGTTACATTTCTAAACCCTGTATCTACTGTTCATTCCTTCACCTCTTCGTTCTGAAATGAATGCAGCCTCCACTGAGAGTGTACCGGGCCATACTGGGGACCCAGCCCGGGAATGCAGACAGACTAGGAATAGTAGTGGTGATGGTGGCAGTCAAGTATACTAGTTAGGGTTCTCCATAGAAACAGGACCAATAGGAAGGAAGGAAGGAAGGAAGAATATTGATTATAGGAATTGGCTTGCATGATGATGGAGACTGAGAAGTCCCACCATCTACTGTCTGCAGCTGGAGACCCAGAAAAGTTGGTGGTGTGATTCTGTCCAATTCTGGAGGCCTGAGAACCAGGAGAGGCAATGGTGTAAATCTCAGTCCAAAGGCATGAGAAGATGAGATGAGATGAGATATCCCCTGCCCTAAACTGTGGGGCAGAAAAGAGAGAGCAAGTCTTGCTTCCTCTGCCTTTTTGCCCGGTCTAGGACTCAACATATTAGACGATGCCCCTTCCACATTTGGGAGGACCATCTGCTTTACAGGGTCACAGATTTAAATGCCACTTCATTCCAGAAACACAATCACAGACACAACCGGAAATGTTTAATCTGCGCCATTCAAGCTGCTACTCAGAATTAATTACACAGAATATTCCCTACATTCACCTCTTGGACTTCTCACTCTTCCTGATACCAGGATTTCAAATCTACCATCTCCTCTTGGAAAACTCCATCTGTACCACAGCAGTCCCCTTGGATGTTAGTTTCTCCCAGAACGCTTGCCAATTTCTGCCCTGACAGATGATTTATCTCATGTGTTGAGCTTTCTGTACTTACCTGTAATGAAATGACGCTAATGTCACTCTGATAGTGTTTTGGTAATGTCTTAGCTGCCCATTCTCCCGAAAGAGTAAAGATTTTTCTGATTCAAACCAAACGAATATGGAGATAACTGTTCAGCCACAAGCTGCGGGTGAGTTTGGAGGCTGCATTCATAACTTTACTTCTTTTCCATCTAGAGCAGGGTACTTGGATGAAGACCAAACAGAAATGCTATTGGAGCGGGCTCAGACAGAAGTGTTTTCTATAAAGCAGAAGTTGGACAATGACTTAAAGCAGGAAAAGAAAAAACTCCATCAAAAGTTAATAATTAAGAGAAGACGAGAGTTGCTGCAAAAGGTATATAAGGCATGGTGCTGTCTGCTCTTTCCGTAACCATTTCCAAACACCCACCAAATGCCAGGTACTGTGTCACGCATCGCATCAACATGCTAGGATCAGAAGGGCGGCTGGGCAGGTGTCATGATGTGCCATCTACAATTGATTGGTAGTGACTTGGAATGCTATGTCAAGCAGCGTTCTATAGGTCCTTTCCAGCCCCGGCAAGCAGAGGGTCATGGTAAACTAGTTTTGTCTGCATGGGCGAGGAAATAGGAGTGCTGGTTTGAGTGACTCATGATGGTGACAGATGCTAACATTTATTGTTTACTTAGCACTGTGCTCAGTGTGTTATATATCTTATTCATGCCTTATATCTACTCTATAAGGAAGACACTGCTGTTCTTTGTGGTCAAGATCAAATGTGTAGTAAGTGGTGCACCATGGCATGCATTTGGGAACTCTTTTTTTTTTTTTGAGTCGGAGTCTCACTCTGTCACCCAGACTGGAGTGCAGTGGCCGCTCCTGGCCACTGCAGCCTCGACCTGCTGGGCTCCGGCGATCCTTCTGCCTCAGCCTTCCAAGGAGCTGGAACTATAGGCGCGTGCTACCACGCCTGGCTATTTTTTCTGATTTATTGTAGAGATGAGGTCTTGCCAAGTTGTCCAGGCGGGTCTCGAACCCGCGGGCTCAGGCAATCCACTCACCTCGGCCTCCCAAGGCGCGGGATGACAGGCTGAGCCACCGAGCCTGGCCTGGGAACTCTTAAGAACAAGATGAGGCTGGAGCATGTGGAGGGATGAGGGCAGAGGCCAGAGGGGACCTACGCAGGGGACAGAGTCAAGTCAGTGAGGTGGTGTGCCAGGCTGAGGGGGTTCTCTTTCACCCAAAGACAGTGGGGAATTTTGATGGATTTTCAAGAGAAAAGAGAGAGATCAACTTTATGACTTAGGAAGCTCTTGTGAACAGCATGTCAGATGGCGTTGGAGACGTATGGGATTACAGATTCCCTGGGAGGCTCTGGTACTTGGCCAGGTGAGAGCTGGCAGGGACCTAGACAGACACCACAGAGCATGGGGGCGGGGGTAAGGACAGATTCAGAGGATGTGTCCTCTAAATGCACGTGAGGAGTGGCACTGAGGTAGTTGGCTGGTACTATTCGAGGGGTTGGGGAGAGATGCAGAATCGTTTTGAATTTGATCAGTAGAAACTCTGCTTTTCATTACCAAGTTTGGGACCCTACAGAAAGCCATGATTCTGACCTCGATCACTGACGTACACCCCATCTTTAAGCATCACCCCATTCATCTCTGAGCCCCTGGTTGAGGGAGCAAAACAGAGGGGCCCAAGACCACATTTCCCTGATGGTCTGGCCTGATCCGCTGTTAGTATCTAGAAGGGTGGATGGATTCCAGTTCTTGCAAGAGATTCTGGCAGTCTTCTGTGCATATGCATACTTTCTTGCAGCTATTTTTGATAACTATTGCAAGTGGCTCGGAACGAGGAAGTAGCCCCACAAAGATAAAAGTTTATGTTATATCTTCAGTGCTGAGGACATTGCCTGACACACAGTAGGTGCTTAATAAGTATTTGTAGAGTGTGGAATTGACACTCTCTGGTCACCAGGACCCATGGACAACAGTAAGAGCATTTCATGTTCTCTCAAAATAAAGCCGAACTGTCCATAGACACTGTTCTAGGCAACACCACGGTAGCCATCTTTCTGCATGTCTGTTTTTTTCACACCACGGGGCCTTTACGCAAACTACTGTTCATCCTCCCAGGAACATTCTTTTCCCATTTCTTAACCTGATTTAGATAAGACCTTCTCCCTCGGGTCTCACTTAGATCTTCCTCCTCAAAAGGCCTTTGCCAGTCTTTTCATTTATGTTGCCTCTCAAGGATCTCAGGGTTTTTTCCCCCTTAGAGTATCATAATTTATGGATTCGATGTGCTTGGTGCATAGTAATAATAACAGCAGACATGTGTTGGTGTGGGCTCTGTACCGGGGACTTTTCTGAAAGCTGTATGTGTATTAAGCAACACACGTAATCCTCACAACTACTCTTTGACATCGAGCCTGTTATTATCATGCCCATTTTAGAGATTGCGAACTGGAGGCACACAGAGGGTGAGACACTTTGCTTTGGGTCGCTCAGCTTGTGAATGGAGGTTCCAGGATCAGAACCCAGGGGGTTCACCTACTTCATAAACGCGTGCTCCGTAAATGCTGAGCAAGTGAAGTTTTCACTGTATTTTATCTTATTTTCTGAAGGGTGATTTTCTAAGCATGGGATTTTGCGGGGCAGAGAGGCATAAACACTCCGTGCCCCTTGCAACCGGTTTCTACAGTGTTTTCCCAAAGGTGGGACCCACCACCCCCACTTACTCCTTCTCTCTAAAATTCCTGCCAGCACAAGGAGCAGCGGAGGGAGCAGCTGTCCGTGGGCGAGGCCTTCCGCGCCACCGAGGACGTGGGCCAGTCCTTGGGCCAGCAGAGGAGCGTGATGGCGGAGCACAGCGCCGCCCTGGAGGAGCTGCAGGAGCAGCTGGATCAGGCCGCGCTGGACGCACTCAAGGCCCTGACCCTCTCACTGTCCGAGAAGGCCGCCGAGGAGCTGCGGCGCCTCCAGAACTCGGCGCTGACCCAGGAGCTGCTCAAGCGGGGCGTGCCCTGGCTCTTCCTGCAGCCCATCCTGGAGGAGCACGGGAAGGACCTGGCCGCGCGGGCCCAGCAGCTGGAGGACGAGGAGCGGGACAGGGACCGGGAGGGCGTCCGGGCAGTGAGGCAGAGACTGAAGGGTGATGCCCTGGAGGCCTCGACCGAGGAGCAGGCGGAGCTGAGACGCTGGGAGCGCGTGATCTTTATGTGAGTGGCCCTGCGGATTCTGGTCCCCTCTGTCCGCCCGGGGTGTGCCCTCCGGTGAGATGGCCAAGCTCGGGACGCCCGACCCGATCCGGGACGGATGAGATCGACAGCCACGTTACATCACGCGCACTCACAGCCCCATCGAGGAGGACCCTGTGTGTCATGCAGGGCCACCCAGGGATTGAACAGAGTCTAGAGCCGGGCACAGGAGGCAGGCTGTGTAGTAACAGGGGGGCGGGGCGGCCCCTGGCTCCCTTGGGAGGGTGTGATTGGCTTGTTCTGCGGGTTGTGGGGGAGCTGGGCCTGCTGCCTTCAGGGATAAGCAGGAACCGCATTGGTTCCCTGGATAAGAAGGGTCATTTGGGAAGAGGACCGTATCCGTGGGTGCAGAATGGGATGAGGAGGGCATGCCGGGCCCTTGTGGTTTCACAGATGTCAAGGCCACATGTCATCGTGGGCCTTAGTTTCAGTTCTTCCACACACAAGGCGCCATCTTTTCACTTGGCTGTTTCCTTCATTAGCTTGTTAGTTGGGCTTGTGTGTGTGTGTATCTGTGTGTGTGTGTGTGTGTGTGTGTGTGTGTGTCGGGGTCTCGCTCTGTCGTCCAGGCTGGAGTGGGCTAAACCTCCTGGGCTCGGCCAGTTCTTCCACTTTGCCTCTCAAATAGCTAGAACCACAGACCCGTGCCACCGTGCCTGCTAGTATATTTCTTCTTCTTAATTCAAGAGCCGTCTAAGCACTTCGGCTTCTGGGTAAGATGTAGCAGGCCACAGCTGACTAACACTGTTGCTGCGAGAAACTAGAAAATAATGAATCCGTGGCACCAGTAAAGTTTTTAAAGAGAGGGAAGAGCTGTGGAAAAGCTGAGGACTGATTGTAGTGACATCTCAGAGGGGC